>PISX010002491.1:0-159305 GCA_004024625.1 Mellivora capensis | reverse complement strand
TTTAAAAGATCTTATTTATTTATTCGACAGACAGAGATCACAAGTAGACGGAGAGGCGGGCATAGAGAGAGGAAGAAGCAGGCCCCCCGCTGAGCAGAGAGCCTGATGCGGGGCTCGATCCCAGGACGCCGGGATCATGACCTGAGCCAAAGGCAGAGGCTTTAACCCACTGAGCCACCCAGGCGCCCCTTAAAGACTTCTAATACCAGTTGCTAATTGCTAGAATAGGAAAACAGATGACTTTTCCATATTAAACTGTGTACTACAAACTTGCTATATTCAATTATTAGTTCTAAGAAATTTTTGGCATTTCTTTGGGATTTTTCTACATAAACAATCATGTCATCTGCAAAGTTCTATTTTTTCCTTCACAATCTGTATACCTTTTATTTCCTTTTTCCTATCTTATTGCATCTTTTAAGACTTCTAATATAATGCTGATTATGAGTGGTGAAAGGGAACATTCTCACCTTGTTCCCAATCTTTAAAAAAAATTTTTTTAAAGATTTATATTTATTTATTTGATAGAGAGAGAGAGAGAGAGAGAGAGAACCAGCGAGAGAGGGAACACAAGCAGGAGGAGTGGTAGAGGGAGAAGCAGGCTTCTTGCTGAGCAGGGCGCCTGATGTGGGGCTCCATCCCAGGACCCTAGGATCATGACCCGAGCTGAAGGCAGATGCTTAATGACTGAGCCACCCAGGTGCCCCACCTTGTTCCCAAGCTTAAGGAGAAATTGTCTAGTTTCTCACCATTAAATATAATTGCTGCAGGATTTTTGTAGATGCTCTTTATCAAGTTGAACAATTTTCTCTCTATTCCTAGTTTGCTGAGAGTGTTGGATTTTCTCAAATAATTTTGCTCCATCATCTGATAAAATCATAAAATAATTCTTCTGTAGTTCTTTTTTTTTAAGATTTTATTTATTTATTTATTTGAGAGAGAGAGAGTGAGAGAGACCACGTGAGCAGGGAGAGGGGCACAGGGAGAGTCAGAAAATCTCAAGCAGACCCCATGCTGAACACATGAGTCTGAGTTGGGGCTCAGCCCCACAACCCTGAGACCATGACTTGAGCTGAAACCAAGAGTTGGACACTCAACTGACTGAGCCACCCAGGAGCCCCACTTATGTAGTCTTTTCATGTGGTACATTGATTGATTTTTGAATACTGAAACAGACTTGCATATCTAGAAGAATCCTACTTGGTAGTGGTACATAATTCCTTTTATACATTGTTGGTTTTGATTTGCTAATATTTTGTTGAGGATTTTTATGCCTATGGTCATGAGAGGCATTGATCTATATTTTTCTTTTTTTGTAATATCTTTATTTGGCTTTTGTATTGGGGTAATCTTGGCCTCATAGAATGAGTTAGGAAGTATTCCCTCTGCTTCTATTTTCTGGAGGACATTGTAGAGAATTGATATATTTCTTCCTTAAATGTTTGATAGAATTTACCTGTGAAACATTTGGGCCTAATGCTTATTGATTATTTATTCAATTTAAAAAAAGATTTTAGGGGTGCCTGGGTGGCTTAATGGGATAAGCTTCTGCCTTCGGCTCAGGTCATGATACCAGGGTCCTGGGATTGAGTCCCGCATTGGGCTCTCTGCCCGGCAGGCTCTCTGCTTCCCCCCTCTCTGCCTGCCTCTCTGCCTACTTATGATCTCTCTCTCTGTCAAATAAATAAATAAAATATCAAAAAAAGAAAAGCCTTAAAAAAATAAAAAAAGATTTTATTTATTTATTTGAGAGAGAGAGACAATGCAAGTGAGAGGAGGAGCAGAGGGAGAGGGAGAGAGAGAATCCAAGCAGACTCAGTGCTGAGCACTGAGCCCCTCTCAGGGCTTGATCTGATGACCATGAGATCCTGACCTGAGCTGAAATCAAGAGTTGAATGCTTTACCCACCAAGCCATCCAAGTGCCCTTACTGAATTTTTAAAATAGATTCGGGTTTTCTATTTCTCCTTGTGTGAGTTTTGTTAGCTTGTGTGTTCCAAGGAATTGGTCCTTTTCATCTAAGTTATCAAATTTGTTGGCATATATTGTATATAATATTCCTTTATTCCTTTTCATGTCCATAGGGTGGGTACTGTTGATTTTCACTACTTTTAAATGGATTTCTTCCCCCCCCCCCTTTTTTTTTGAGAGAGAAGAGGAAGGGGCATAGGGAGAGGGAGAGAGGATCTTAAGCCAGCTACAGGCCCAGCACAGAGCCTGATGTGGTGCTTGCTCTCTTAACTTTGAGATCATGACCTGAGCCAAAATCAAGAGTCTGATGCTTAACTGACTGAGCCTTCCAGACACGCATAAATGGATTTCTAAATATTATTAGTAGTAGTTATAAAGAATATAACTAAAAAAAAAAAAAAAAGAATATAACTCCCTGCATATTGGGAAAAGTACTACTTTTATTAAATAATTAATTATATAACTTTAAATATACATCTATTAGAATCTGAATACCATATTAATTTGATATCTACCATTATCCATTTCAAAACTACATAAACAAGCTCATTTTTAACTGTTGGAAATACTATATCATTTCTTTTTCTCTTCGAACTTATATTTTTATCTCAGAAATTTATCTTAACATATTTTTATGCTTAAAAATATTTTTTTAACTTAAATTCAATTTAGTTAACATATAGTGTATTTTTAATTTCAGGGGTAGAATTCAGTGATTCATAGTTGCATATAATGCCCAGTGCTCATTACATCAAGTACCCGCCTTAATGCCCATCACCCAATTTCCCCATCCCCCCACCCACTACTTAAAATCTTAATACTTTCTTATAAAGAAAAAGCAGGAATTTTTGTTTTCAATATATCTTGTTATAAAACAGACTTTGTCTTTCTTTCAAAATCACAGTTAGTTCAAATACTCATGGCTGAATGATACAAGAGTTGACATCAATTCTGTTACTATTTTTTATTTTTATAGATGTAATTGCTAAGAAATCTTGTCTGCATACCTAAGTAGATAAGAGTGGGAGGGTTCTGCTAGAGCAGTGTCACTCAATTCTCTGAACTCCTTCTGAGTTAAATGCCAAAATCGCTTGGTGATCTTTCATCAAAAATTATTTTTAGATATCTAGAGTGAATAACTCTATTAGGAACTCCTTCCATTTTGTCGAAAGCAATGAATTAGAACTACTTGAACTGCAAGAAGATATTTTATTTAATCATCAGTGTCATGCACTTTCCCAAACGTGACCTCAACATTTCAAATAGTTCTTTGCCTGACACCCGGGAAGTTTTGCAGGGGGTGGGGGTGGGGGTCAACGCATCACTATTAGATTTGGGATGAGGGAGAGGTAAATATTTCTTTTGTAAACTGAGAGGAAGATTTATTATGAAGGACGAGGTGAGTGGAGGAATTTGTAGGGTCCTTGATCCTGGTCAAATTCAAGTTGAACAGTTTGGGAAAGGATGCAGGTAGAACTAGAGGCACTTCCCTTAAAACTATGTATGTGCTTAGATAATCCTTGGAAAGATTTTGTGTTTCTGGAGGCATGTAACCTATTTTGAAGACCCTTCTATGGATGAGGCAGGAAGGCATCCTTAATAAGGTGACATTTAATGAGAGACCTGAAGCAAGTGATGTCACGTGGAGCCATGTAGCTATTTGGGAGAAGAGCACAATCAGGAAGAAGGAACTACAAAGGCAAAAACCTTGAGGTAGGAGGGGGATTGGAATGTTCCGGCAATAGCAAGGAGGCCAGGATTAGTTGTTGCAGAGAGTAAGGGAGAGAGTGGTAAATTATGAGGTCAGAGAGGCAATCAGCATATTAGGGCCTAGAATCCAATGTAGGAATTTGGGATTATATTCCAAGTGAGATGGGAAGAAAGGCTTTCCATTGAAGGGTTTTGAGCATGGGGGCGACATGACCTGACTTTCATTTTCCAAGGTCACCCAGGCTGCTGTGTTGATTATTACATGGAAATATTGTTGCCTTTATCATTTTCCAGTAGTTTTCTAACCACTCTTTCTGAGTTCACAACTGTGGATGACAGTTTTAACTGCGTAGGATTGTGAAAATAACCTGACCCTTGAGGAATTTTGGCTGCTAGCTTGGTCTGAGTGTAGTTTTCTCAGGTTGGTTTTTTTTTGTTTGTTTGTTTGTTTGTTTGTTTTTGTTGTTGTTTTTTTGCCTCAGAATTCTTGTATTCAAAAGAGAACCACCTACTTTCTGACTGTCACTAGTTGCACTCCAGACATAAAAGTTGGGGTTTAGGAGTCAGGTAGGGGACACTAGGGTCCCAGCTGATGACCTACAGGTCATGGAATCACAGATACTATCCTAGGTCTGTTTCCAGGAACCAGACTTGGAAACCGCATGGGGTAAGTTTATTGGTGTGCTCCTTCGGACCTAACCTGTTAGAGACAAGGTGGGGGAGGGTGGTGGTGGGAACGGACAGAAGGAGATGCCGGACTGTGATGCAGTTGCAACAGAGCTCTTGGCCATCATGAAAGAGGATGACTCTTCAGAGTTTTCCCCACCAAGGGCTTTGGCCTGGCCTTCACACCTTCTTCATCGTCTAGTCAATGGTTGTCATTGGTGGTGGCCCCTAGAAAACAAATACAAACTTGGGTCAAGAGTAGTTTCTGGGGAGGGAGTCAGCTGTGAATCAGCAACAGCCGAGACTCCAGGCAGCCTGGGGACTGAGTACCCCTGTCACGAAGGGGATGTCTGGTGACATTAGCACTCTACCCTCTACTGATGATTAGTCAGAGGAGACTTTTGAGGGTCACCATGCCTGTCCTCAACACCACCATTTTGAAGCTAAAGAAATGGAGGCCCTGAGAGATTGCAAATATTGTTTATCTGTTACTCATTTTGTCTTGTGTTAATGACAAAACACAAAATGGCTTCACCACATGCCTTCTTTCCTAAAGGAAGGAGAGGCTCAAACTTAGTCTTCAGTTTATAAGGTATTTGCATATTCCAGCCGAGAGTTTGCAGCTACTGTGAGTGCCGCGTCTATTTATTCATTTATTTATTTTTAAGAAACACTTCTCTTACTTCCGAGCAGCCGCACGGACTCCTGAGGCGGTCTCGGAGTTACTTCTCACCCGGTCCACGCACAGTCTGTTTCCCTCATCCGTCCCCGTGCTGTTCAGTACAAAGAAAACCCGCTCTGTGCCTGCGGCGGAGACGGGAATCAGTTCCTAACACTGAAGTCGTTTTAGCCAACATGCGGTGCCCTGCATGGATAACGCGGTTTGCTTTGCTTGGCAGGGGACGGGGGTGTGGGGCGGGGGTGTCTCTCTTCCTGAGCTCATTGTGAAAGGGATGTCTTTGGCCACCCATCAGTAATGTGCCTTTACCTATGAATTCCCCCCCCCCCCAAAATAAATTATATAGGACTGGAACAACCAGATTTTGTTAAGTGGGGACTGAATGCAGTAACTTACTGAAAGAGACATGTTGGAGACATTTGGGGAAAATCAAATACATTAAGAAACACTGTTAAGGAATTATTATTGCTTTGCCTAGGAGTGATAATGGATCTGTTGTCATATTAAATTTAAATCTTTATGTGTTAGGATCAATAGTGAAATATTCACAGATAATATAACATAAGGTCTAGGAATGGCTAAAAATACTTCAGAAAGTAAGAGGACTGGATGACACAAAGAGGGCCAAACATTGGTGATAGTTGGAGCCGGGTCTTGGGACAGGGGGTTTCAATTCTACCACTTTCTCGACTTTTGTGAGTGTTTGAAATTTTTCCATAATAAAAAGTTAAAAAAATTTTTTTTCAGGTCTGGTTTTTAAATTTTCATCTTACTGGATAGAAGCTTAAATAAGGGGCTGTTCAGTTCAATATTGGACTTCTGGCAGTGTGAGTGTCCTAGTTTAGAGAAGAGGCATAGACCAGCCTGCAAAAATGCCCGGCTGGACCCCATCTGCATATGCTTAGTCTCCCAGGCGCCCTGGGTCTCCCTGTAAGTGGCTGCAAGCGTGGCTGAAGGAAGGGTGAGCTACAGAGCAAGAAGGCCTGGGTTCTAACCCTGAGTCACCCTTCATAAGGAGAATGATCTTATATATAATTTCTGTGCCCTCTCAATCTCATTTGTAAACTGGGACTTGTTTTGAGGATTAGAAGTAACGCATTGAAAGTCTCTATTGCATAGTTGGTGGCTGGTAAAATGAAAGTCATTATTAATGAAAAACTGCTCCTTCTCCTGTCTTGGGAACTAGTCCTTTGTCTTACAGTCACTTAACCAGAAGGCAAAGAGCCATATTGTGGGATAAGTTGACCCTGGGAGTTTACCTGTGTCTGGAAGTAGTGAGTCCTTGCTGCTAGATTTCTCCCCTAGGGTCCCACATCACCCTGAACTTACAGTCTTTAATCCTTTTATCCAGGTGTATTTTCCAGTCTGTGCTTTGGACCAGGGTTGAGAATTTGAAATGTGTGTTTATTTTAAACATGAAGATATGGGAGGAAGCTTAAGACATCTTTTTTGCTGTTGGGTTGGCCTCTCACATTTGTTTGCTCCCTTGGGATCTGCTGGCCACAGGGATCACCCAACGATCCTGATTCCTTGGCTGGGGCTCCATTCTCTAAAATGAGGGAATTTGCCTTGATGCAAAGTGGGGACAAATAATAATAACAATAACAACAACAATAATATTTTTGAATTTTAATCAAAAGATTTTTAATAAGATTTTTCAGTTGTATTTTTATTCTAACCTTTTTTGTTTATAAAAGTAACACAACATGAAAATCCACTCAATTATATAATTTTTCATTTGTCTACTTCACAAGTACCTTTTCAAAGTATGTGTTCATCATTTCATTTTATTTATCCTAACCGTATTCCTGTGAACTAGGGAGGTAGGAAATAATATCATTGGGAGACAAAGAGGGCCAAGGTGAAGGACTTCATTTCAAACACAAGATCGTACTTCCACTCCAGTGTCCATCCATTAATTAGACCCAGGCTTTTCCACGGGCAGAGTATAATCTCCCCATTGATCTTGAAGTCACACCTGGTTAATTTCCCAGCTGAAAACTGCCACCCTCTCCCCTCCCCATGGGAATTTCCCAAGGGGAACCTGGCCAGCACTGACTCAGCCAACCCACACCTCACCAGCCTTCCAACAGCTACCACTTCACCCACCTTGATCATACTTGAAGGAGAGCAAAAGTAACACCTTTTTGGGAAAGGGCTAGGCTTCTCGCCACAGATGATATTGCCTCCCACTCAGCAGTTGGTGTCATGTTCATTCAGACTCGAAGATCGTGTTGAGTTTTAAGAGCTGCTGTGAGGACCAGAACTAGGGAAAGAAGTTCATTTCCTGGTAGTCTGTGGGAGTGGTAAACTCTGAGTCTCTAAATCCCCTACTTCTTTGCTTGGGGATAGCAACAGAGGACACGACACTTGTTCCTCTTCCACTTACTTTCTCAATACCTTTCTGAGGTTGAAGGTCTCAGCAGATAGCCTTTCTTGACTAGCTATTCTTCCCTGGTTTTATGAGTTTGAGTTGGATGTTAATAGGAGCCATTATTTATTAAGCCTATACCATGCATCGGGCACTGTGCTGAGCAAAATAGTCCTGCTGTCAACAATTATAGAGCCCCTGGGCTGAAGTTGTGAATGAAGCTCTCCCAAAGCTAATAATCCCTCGGGGGCGACAGCCACTGAACAACTCCTTATTTAAATGATTACAAGGGAGAGAAACCTGGTGAAGGGGATGTCCAGGGCACTCTGGAGTCTGTAACTAACATTATGCTACTTCCTCCCTTCTATGGTAGCCCTGGGAGACAAGCATTGCTGTCCCTCACTTTCCAGACAAGATACTTGATGCTGAGAGAAGCTAGGCGATATCTTAGTGAAGGGGAGTGCTGGCATTTGACTCGAGATCTATCTAATGCCAAGGACCTGGTGTGCTCCTACCCTGTGTTCAATGCATATATATGGAAACAAAACTGCTCACCATTGTTGAAAGTGCAGTTCTTCTGTAAGTTCACTTTAGCCACATCATTGTTGTATGTATTAGAAGATCAAAGGTTCTTATCCCTGGGAACCTGCGAAACTTCTGAAATGTTTTGCAAGTTTTAGGGAATACATGCCTGTATTTCTCGGGAGAGGGTCCTTAGATCATAGCATGTTCTCTAAGGGATCAATGACACCAAGAGTTTGATAGCCACTGCATTAGCTGGTGTTTTCATGGCCATGCTCCTTACTCTGGCCCTAGCCCACACAGCAGGTAGCTGAATACATCCAGTGCAGAAAGATGTGGGCATCACTGGTCCTCACATGTTTGCAAGGTGCTGATAATGATGACCAAGAGTTCACCCCCACCTCAGTATTGCTCCTCATTTTCCCTTGCCAAGCTCCATGGTTGGGACAGGTAGACTAGGTGGTGTGGGTCTCTCCTGGGCCACTGATACCTTCTCCGAGTATTAAGTGGTGAGGTGGTGCCTGGTCATCTGGCATTTCAGATGTATTAGTTTCCTGGGTTAACAAATTAGCCGCATACCTGCGTGGGTCAAAACAACAGAAATGGAGGCCTCACAGTTCTGGGGGCCAGAAGTCTAGATCAAGGTGTTGGCAGGACTATGATCCCTCTGAGAGCTCTAAAGAAGAGCCCTGTCCTGGCTTTTGGTGGTTGGCACTGTGTAATGTTCCTTGCCTTGTAGCTGCACCACTCCCATTTCTGCTTCTTCACTTGACTGAATTCCCTCTGTCTCTGTATCTCTCATGGACTTCTAATCAGGACACCAGTTACTGGATTTAGGACCCAAGACAATCCAGAATTACCTCATCTTAACAATTACAGCTGCAAAGATCCTATCTCCAAATAAGGTCACAATTTGTGGTTCTAGGTGGACATGAATTTTTGGGAGATGCTGTTCACCCAAAGAGCAGATATATTCTTTGATTTTGTCCTCTGTTAACAAAATAAGGACTTCTCAGTAAAAGAGCATTAACGTCAGAAGCCTTCGCAGTAATTTATACAATAGTGTGTGCAAATTTATCAGGTCTCCTTCTAAAAGACTGTTCTGTTTGGAGAAGTGGGTGTGAAGTTACTGGGTAGCTCCATGGGGAGGGCAGAAGCTCCTAGCAGGGGAGGACAACTGAGCAGGAAGGCTGGAGACACCAAAGATAAATTTTCTCCACTTTATAATTTTGCCTAGGAGGGATCTTAATGTGGAATTCATTCATTTTGTGATACAGTCATTCTAACAATATTGAATGTTTGATATCTGTAAGGAGGCATGAGGACAAGCAACAACAACAAAAACAACACAAACACAATAAATCAGATATGGTCTCTACTCTAAAGGAACCCGTGGTCTCACAGGGGAAGTGGAAAGACCCAACATACTTGTTCTGTGAGGCAAAATGTGATCGATGTCCCATTTGATAGCACCTAGAGCCCTAGCAGAGTTGAGACATGGGAAAAGCCATGTGTATGTCTGTCCCAGGGGTGGGTCAGGAAAGTCCTCATGATGTGGAGGTGTTGGAACTAGATTTTCAAGGATGGAAGTGTGGAGACATAGGAAAGAGGCAAGGAGAACTACAAGACAAAGACACCAAGGTGGGGGGTCTGTGGCATGAATGGGAATGGCAAGGTATGGCTGGAGCCTACCGAGCATTAAGCAATGAGACTATAGGGCTCATTGCTTAATGCTCGGTAGGTGGTGGGTGTGGTGGGAGGAAGAAACAGACAGGGAGCCAATTAGGAGGCCACAGCAAGGATTCTGGGCAGAGGGGAGCGGGATGGGAAACTGGACAGAACCATGTGAATGGGGTAAGAGCACATAAATAATCATGAGACATAATGTGTAGCGAGGGGAGGACTGGACAATCACTGGATGATGTCAAGTGTCTTGTTTTTTAGAATTGGAAACATTAACTTAACATCCATTTTAAAATCACGTTCTTTATAGTATTTAACACACAAAAGAACATAGGTAATGTACATGTAAGTTATGAAGCATAACAGTCAAATGAGCACCCTTGAACCTACCACTTACCACTTACTGACAATCACACCAGTGTGCCTGATCTCATCCCCTGCCCTGCCCTTAATTTCACGTTGACTGTTTCCTTGCCTTTTTCTCGGAATTTTACCCTATCTGTTTGTATCCATAAAATGTTATTTTATTTTATTGGTTTTGAGCTTTATAAAAATGGTGTGCTGTGTGTACTCTTTCCCATATCTATCTATTATATTTAATTTAACTCTGTGTTTTGAAAAATTCATCCACTGCCAATGGTTTTGCCTTTTAAAGAAATAGAAAAGGCCATGAATACTATTTGGACCTTTCCCTTTCATGGACAGAAGGTACTTCTGGCTGGAGACATCGGGAAGGAGATGTCTAGTCCCTTGAATGCCGCTCTGGAAGGCATTTCAGAGGAGCTAGCTTAAGCTTCTCTCTGTTCTATGGAAGCCCTGGCGAGCAGCTCCTGCCTAATGGTAACAGAGGAGAAGGCACCATAGTAACACATTCTGTGCCAAGATCCTCCATAAAGGAAACTTGTTGGCTTGAAAAACAACAAGAAGAACATTGGTTTTAATCACAAATCTTCAGTCTGGGCAAGGATAGCCCCTTTCTATTCCACTCTATGTTGAGTGGGGCAGTTTGAAGGTTGGAGGCTGGAATCGTTTGAAGGCTCACTCATTCACATTCTAGTGCCTGGGCTGGGAAGACTCAAACAGTGGGAGGCTGGGACAAACAGTTAGGGCTCCTGGGGCAGCTTACTCTCTATGTAGTCTTTCTGTGTGGTCTCTCTACATTGTCTCTTCATCATAGCAGCTTTGGAGGGCCAGATGTCTTATATGGTGGCTCACTGATACCAATGTGTTTGTCCCAAGAGAAAGAGAGCTGGATGGAAGCTGTGTTGCCTTTCATGACCTAGCCTCAGACATCATATAGCCATAGTCTATTGGAAGAATTGTTACAAAGGCCCACTTCGGTTCAGGGGGCTGGAACATAGACCCCATCTCTTATTGGGAAATGTCAACATCACATTATAAGGGTGGAATGTACGTCATGGCCATCTTTGGAAAATACAGTCTGTCACAGACCCTGACCTAGCAGAATGAAATGCTTTGTGTGTTTTCAGAGGAGGATCCTGAGAAGGAATAGAAATTTGCAAATGAAGAACATGGCCTAGAAAATAACCAGTCAGACATCTGGGCCTGGGGTCTAGGATATACCTCTCCTGCTTTAAAAACCAAGGAAATGGCATAAACCCACAGAAGCTGGGCTCAACTTGTCTGTCTAGCAATCATTGTGCAGCAGCATTGAACTCCAGTAACAAGAATTCTCTTGAAGCTCATTGCTTTGGGGTGTCACAGTAGGTAGTGGCATAAAGGCTGTTCAAAGTTCCTGTTGTGTGATGGGCACCAACTTCTTACGGAAGAATCCGGTGAACAGAGAAGGGAGAGCAAGGTGATGGGAAGGAAGAGGAGGGAAAGAGGGATAAAGGAAGAAAGGAGAAGAAATAAGATTAAATCAAGGAGAAACAAAAAAGGATGAAAAGACTTTTAAAAACTTTCATTTCTGTATGAGTCTTTGTTTTTCTGCTGCAATATAACTTTTGCATTCTTTCCCTATAATCTCACACACCAGAAAGTTTAAGTACTAGGTTCTTAGGAGGGATTTGCAATATTAGCGTGCAAAGACAATATTTTTTTTAAAGATTTTTTATTTATTTGACAAAGAGAGACACAGTGAGAGAGGAAACACAAGCAGGGGGAGTGGGAGAGGGAGAAGCAGGCTTCCCACTGAGCAGAGAGCCTGTTGCGGGGCTCGAACCCAGGACCCTGGGATCATGATCCAAGCCAAAAGCAGACCCTTTAATGACTGAGCCACCCAGGCACCCTTGCAATTTTTTTTTTAAAAGATTTTACCCGTTTATCTGAGAGAGAGAAAGGGAGAGAGAGAGAATGAACAGGGGGGAAGGGCAGAGGGAGAGGGAGAAGCAGACTCCCTGCTGAGCAGGGAGCCCCATGTAGGGCTTGATCCCAGGACACTGGGATCATGACCTGAGCCTAAGGCAGATGCTTAACTGACTGAGCCACCCAGGTGCCCCAGAAGACAATGTTTTTTAATCTAAAGAACTCAAAGCCTCAGGACTCCCTTTTTGAGGCACCACTTCAAATACCACAATGGAATTCTCTCAGTAGGCACACTGTTGATCAGTGGGCTCATTCTCTGGCTTCCTTAGTTCCAGCTCCTCAGAACAACATCCTCCAAAGCACAGTCTACTTCATGGTCTCTCTCTTGAGGGTTCTTATAGGTAGATGGCATCCATGTGATTGGGTGTGAACAAGGAAAATGAGCTTCTTCTTTGCAGCATGAGCCAATTCTGTTCTGCCGCGGGGAAGAAGGCCATTGTCCTGTTTGTCCACATCTCCGCAGAACTTCTGACGTTGAAACTAAAGAAAGAAAGGGGTGTAGGGAATTTGCATGCATTCCCTATTGGCTCTGGAGTCTCCTCCAGCTGCTGTCTATCTCTGGGGTTTTCTAGACTATTCCATTGCCAGACCCTACTGCTTCTGCAGGAACATGACTCTGGGGCCCATCTGAAGTGCTACAGATTTCATCTTCCAAGCTGAGGAGGCTCCTGAAACTTTCATTGTTATTTTGTGTAACAGTTTTATTGAGATAAAATTCATACACCACACAGTTCACCTATCTGAAGTGTGCAGTTCAGTAGTTTTTAGTCTATTCAATTATGTAGCCATCACTGCAATCAACTTTAGAACATTTCACCAACCAAAAAGGAAAGCTTATACCCATTAGCTTTCACTCCCCATTTCTTCCTAACTGCTTTCCTCCACGCCTCTGCATCTAGGAAACCCCTGATCACTTTTCTACCACTGATGGGCCTGCCACTATTCTGGACTTTTCTTATATAGGGAGCCCATCTATACAACATGAGGTATTCTGTGACTGGCTTCTTTCAAGTTTGTTCCATGTTGTAGCATTTGTCAGTATTTCTTTTCTTTTTGTAGTCAAATACTATTCCATTTTATGGATTTGACACATTTTCTTTCTCTATTCATCAGTTGATGGACACTCATTTCCACTTTTGACTATTATGAATGATGTTGCAGTGAACATTAGCATACAGGTTTTTGTGTGGCCATGTTTTTATTTCTCTTGGGTCTATACATAGGAGTAGAACTGCTGGGTCATATGGAACTTTATGTTACCCTTTGAGGAACTGCCAGACTTTTTTCCAAAGTGGCTTTGGCATTTTACATTCCCACTAGTGGTGTAGATGAGATCTCTGATTTCTCTACTCTTCGCCAACACTTGTTGTTCCTGCCCTTATAATTTAATTCTATTTATTCTAGTGGGTATAAAGTGATATCTCATTGTGGTTTTGATTTGCATTTCCCTGATGGCTAGTCATGTTGCGTATCTTGTCATGTGCTCATTGATCTTTTGTACATCTCCTCTGCAGAAATGTCTATTCAGAGTCTTTCTCCATCTATTAATTGGGTTGTCTTTTTATTATTGAATTATAGAAGTTCTTTATGTATTCTGAATACAAGTGCCTTAGCAGATGTATGAGTTGCGACGATTTTCTCCCATCTGTGGGTTGTTTTTTTCACCTTCTTGATAGTGTCAGTTCACTGGCAAAATTTGTTGATTTTCACGATACCCAATTTGTTTATTTTTTATTGTTATTGCTTGTGCTTTTGGCGCCATGGCTAAGAAACTATTGCTTAATCCAAGGCCATGAGGGTTTATACCTATGTTTTTTTCCTAAAACTTTTATGGTTTCTTCTTATATGTGGGTCTTTGTCCATTTTAAGTTAATTTCTGTATATGGTGTGAAGAGAGGGTCCAGTGTCTTTTTTTTTTTAACATGTAGATACACAATTTTCCGAGCATCCATTTGTTGAGTTTTTTTCCTTCTTGAATTGTCTTAGCATACAGTAGTTCCCCCTTATTCATGGGAGACATGTTCCAAGACCCACAGTGGATGCCTGAAACCACAGACAGTACCAAACCCTATATATACTATGTTTTTTCCTATATATACACACCTAGGATAAAGTTTAATTTACAAATTGGATTCAGTGAGAGATTAACAACAATAATAAAATAGAACAATTATAACAATATAATGTAATAAAAACTACATGAATGTGTGGTTTCTTTCAAAATCTCTTATTGTAGTTTACTCATCCTTATTCTTCCTGTGATGATGTGAGATGATAAAATGCCTCTGTGATGAGATGAAGTGAGGTGATAGGTGTGGCAACATGTCAGAAGGGGGATCATCTGTTTTTTGACCTCAGTTGACCATTGGGTAACTGAAAGTACAGGAAGTGAAACCATGGAGAAGAGGGGACTACTGAACATTGTTATTTTTGGTGACGTGGAAAAAAAACAACAATGAGAAGTTGAAGAAACTGCAGAGAAATTTCTCGATGAATCTTCTTACCATAGTGATTCATGGTAGCTACATTGTGCTGTGCCTGTCATAAGCATTCTGTCCCATAATCCTCACAAAAGTTCTGTGAGGTGAATTATGATTATTCCCATCCCATAGGTGAAGCAGTTGAGGCTTAGAGAGGTTAAGAAGCTTGTCCAAAGGGCCATTTCTAATAATCAGTGGAGCTGGGCTCTGAATCCAGGCCCATCTGGCTCCAGTGCTCCAGGGAACAATCACTGACTCACGCCAGAAATAACAACGGCAGCTAACTACGCGTCAGCCACTATGCTAAGCTCACGCTAAATCATTTTGCTTCTACAATAACCATAATAGGGTTGTGTGTTACCTATACATGGATGGATAAACTGAGATGTGGAGAGTTTAAACAGCAGCACAACCGGTAAGTGGCAGGGCTAGAACTTGAACCCAGAGTCTGCTTTTTACCTGCCATGTTATGCTCTGCAAAGCTTTGTTGCTGTAGTTTTCAGTGTTCAACTGCTGCTTCTCTTGTTGAATAGCTTTATGATTCATTCATTTGCGATTTCCATAGACAAGTTGCTTTAACTTTGCCAGGGCTCCTTGACTCCGGGGTTGCTCACTATAATAGCCTTCACGAAATTTCAAGGAGGTATTTTTGTCTTAATGAGATGAGCAGTCTTCGTATACTGAGCATCTGCCTTTCTAAATTAAGGAAGTTTCTTATAAGAATAAGGGCATCGATAGTCTGTAGGAAACCTCACTGCAGATTTTCTTTAAAGTAAGATGGATGATTTTCACCCTGTAAACCCGTGTGTATCATTGTTCATGGCCTACACAAGTGTAATAAATGGTACAGTTCAGGAAGGTGACTGGTACCATACTCTCCCTTTTTACTGTTTCTTTTGAGTCATGAAATGTCAGAGTCTATTAATTCCACTTGTTCGTTTTGCAGATAAAAAAACCCCGAGTCCCCCAAAGATTATAAGACTTACCTAGACTTTTCTCCCTAGTCCCCACACTACCTCTTGGTGATGTCAATATGTTTGTTTTTATTTTCTTGGGGGCGAACTGTCCTAGAGTGTCTGCTGCTCATGCATCAGTGGTGGGATGCAGAATGATATAATACTGGCCAGCCATGTCATTGTGCATTTACTCCAGATAGTTTTTTTGTTTAATCAGAACAATATTTCCTAGGTTGCCAGGCAACATGGCAATGGCATTTCAGGATTTATTGTCAGCCAACGAGACAGAAAGGGCTCTGTCTTTTGCTTCCAGAATGAACTTCTCTTTCTCTTTCACTCCTTCTAGATTTGCGTTCACTTTGTGTTGAGGTCAAAGAATCAAATAGGCATAAAGAAAAAAAGTGGAAAGTGCTAATTTAAGAGGATATGAGGACCCTTCTTTCTGGTTCTTGTACCTGAATAACTGTTTAGTGTGGACACTCTGTTTGCATGTGACACTGTGTTAGGTGGGAAACTTGGCACCTAGGAGAGTTACATTAAAACTTGAAATAGTCGTAGCCAATCACGGAAGGGAATGCAGTTAATTAAGATGAAATTAAGAGGTTATAACCACAAGGTTTTCACTTAAGTAAAATATGCACCCATCTAAGGAAGGACTCTTGTGAACTTTGGAGTAGAAGGGTAGGAAAAGATCAGATGCCAGTAAACTACAAATTCAAAATGGAGTAAAGTAGGTTGTGTCTTCCCTCACTGCTTTTCAGCATGGTTCTAACCCATTCGGTAATTATATTGAGTATAGGAAGCCTCAATGGAAATGGGAGGATGGTCATCCTGGAGAACACTGAAGAAAGTAATGCACGATTTGTGGTTAGAGGAAAGACTAAAAGAAATTGTATCGTGTTAATTAATTTGGCTGAGCCAGAATGCCTCTTGTGACCCATCCGTGCCTCATTGAATATTCCAGTCCTGTTGTCGCCATCTGTAAGTGTAAGTACGTGTTGCTTTCTCTCCCATCACCTTGTGTCTCTGACAACCTTCATTTCCCCTTCCAGGGGAAGGTGGAGAGTGTCTCTCATGATGTCACTCCTTCTCATCAAGAAACTCATTCATTGTGCTGGTGTTGTGGCCCATGATGTAAGCATTTTCCTATGAGGGGCCCAGAGGCTTGTGTGAAGTGATGCAGGGCTCTACCTCCTATGAGCCCCTTCAGTCACTGGCTTTGTGGGATCCCTTTGTCCCCATCATCTTGACACCTCGCTTTCCTGCCTCCTGCCCCTCAGCTCCCTTCCCTACTTTGGGTTCTAGGCCCTCTTTTTGGATACTTTCTTTTATACAATAAAACCCAGATGTTTGGTCCTGTTTACAGCTGTACTTCCTCTCCCCCCGACATCCTGCAGCATGCATCCACAATGAGTTTCCTTAATAAACAATACTCTTCCAGAATTTCTCTGATCTGATTTCCTCTGCTTCACGTTTGCCAGAATCACACTTGCCAAAGTTTCCAATGGCTCCTAATCACCAACAAAGAAGGACCATTTCCCATGCTCAACTGGGTGTCCATTCACTAGTAATGGAGCTTCTCTCACCAGGCTGAACACATGAGATGAAGAGCACAGACCCTGTCTCAACACACTTACACTCCAGCAGAGGAAAAACCCAATAGAGTGACACTTATGTCTGGTTTCTGACCCGATCTATGGGTGGGAAATGGATTGGTGAATGTTTCCTAGGACTTCCGATAATGTGGATGGCTGGGATCATCGACTTCTTGCTTAATACCTTTCTTTGCCCAATCTACATGTTTTGCCTTTTACTTCAAGCCACTCTTATGTCCTCTTTTGGAGACAGGTTGTTCTGCGAGCCTACTTTTATAAAGCCCTTTAATGCAACACATATTTTTAAACGTGTACTATAATCAAATCAAGCTGCAGTAGCATAAAAAATGAAAGATTAGGAATACAGAAAATGAGAGATTAAAGGCAAGGATGAACTGTTTAACACAAGAAAATGATGGCAAAGCAGAGCTTTTAACAAGCCTGAACAAGAATCTGGTCTTTATGGGTATGTATCATATCTAGATATTTGTGAATGTCAGTAGTGAGCTTTCAGGGATGCTCATTCAGCTGGTGTGTGCCAGATGATGGACCTGGTCGCTCATGCCCAGCATCTGCTGGGATTCGTTGGTACCAGCATGGATTTACATAAAGATAATCAAGCCTCAGCTTCAGAACCCTTTACTTTCACAGCTGTGTGACGGCTCTAGGAAGGTGTTCATTCATATGGTCATATGTTTTTGTAAAATTTGTACACCTAAGATAAATGAACTATAGTTGGTTAAGACCTCTGCCTCTTTCCAGTGTGACTTCCTTACATTATACTTGTTGAATTGGGGGCTGTGGTCATTTTGGGATCAGGTTAAAGGAAGTGGAGTTAGGTAAACGTTCAGTTCAGGTTAGAGAGATTTACCTATGAGGTTCCCAGTCACTTCTGTATACAGCTAATTATTTCTAGCCACTCTTATTTAGGACTGTTTTCCAGAAAGACTGCCAATGCCCATTGTATTGACTCAACCAGCGCCATGACTGAGCTAATATTCGATGTGAATAGATTCTAAGGCACCGAAACTCGAGATATGTGGGTAATAGGAGATAAACGAGGTTTTAAACGGAAGGAACCGGAAGCTATTCTATGACAAACTATTCTGATGGACAGATTTGAAAAATTTACCCTGAGGATCCAATTCTTATCAATCCCTCATCAAAATGGTTCTATCCAATATATATTTGATGATGTAGCATATCCAATGATAACAAAAAATTTCAAATTATGATAAAAACAACAATACATTAGGAAGATAAAATCATTGAAAAGAAGTAATGGATACACTCTTGGATTCTTAGCAATCTAGTTAATGAAGAGGAATAAATCCAGTGTGACCCCAGACCCCAGCAAGATGGTCTTCTGCTCTGGGCCCTCTGTGCAGAGGAGCCGGCTCTAGCTTTCTTCCCATTCTGCCCATTCCAAGGGTGAGGAGTCCTTGAAGAGCAAGGGGACACTTGCCTTTCAATAGCAGAACAGTTTTGATAAGAAATCTACAGCTGCTGCCCCAAACTGGGGAACAGCATTTGGAAAGCAGGTTCAGGAAAGAAATTCGTAAAGCACCCTAAAGAGAGTGGCCCACCAGGTCATATAGCTAGATGCGGGACCATAGAAAACAAAGCACTTTTTCTGTGTAGAAAATAGCCACCCACTTAGGCGACCCCGCAGGAACAAAGGAGAGCCTACTACCTCACAATAATAGGCTTAAGAGGAAGTTGGCTGGTGAGTAAGGCCTTTAGAGAGATGGATGTTGTTGTGATGGGTGGATGCTGGCTGGCAGGTTCCTGACCATGAGAGGCCTGCACTTCGCCTCCCAAAGCCAGGAGGAATGTGTGGTGACCCTTGCTTCCTGCCTGCCTGCCTGCCTGGCTGAGCCTGCGAGCCAGATTATGAACTGAAGTGAAAATATCCTTCTAAGGGTATTTCAGGTTCAAAATCCAGTTGGTGAGTGGGAGGAAAAGGATATTATCTGATGATAGATAGTGGTAGCCAGTGTCTGACTGTTACTCATTGAATCAACATTTGCTGGGAATTCCAGGGATTTGCATTCCAGACAACCTGCATCCTAGCCCTTCCTTGACTTCTGGCTTGGGGAAACAATAGGGCCCGGTGTGAGGGAAGGGGGTGTGTGTTTGTGAGGCTGAATATTCATCGCTAGTCACGGTGTGACTGGGCTGTAAGGTCATTCCTCAAAAGCCCAGGGATTCCTCAGAAAACAAAGCCCTGGGGTATGATGCTTACCTTTCCACGACTCACTCCACAAATATCTACAGTGAGCTAGCTCTCTGCCAGCCCTTTGTGCGAGGAACTGAAACACAAGGGCACAGAATATACGGGCCCTCCCCCTCGGGTTTTGTAAATTTAATGGGGGGTGGTGGTTATGGAATTATGTTCTGACAAAGAATGACCTAGCAGGGACTGGCAGCTACTCGTTAATTCTTTGGAAGCTGGTGTTGGCTGAATTATGTGAATGAATTTTGGACTGGGAACAAAGATGGATGTTTGGAGTAAGTTAACTGTGAGCTCCAAGATCTTCTGTCTCATAACAAATCTATTATCCCTTCGCTCTGCTTTTCAGCACATTGAGGTCGGCTGCCTCGTGGGTCTCTGGATGAGCAGTCCTTGGAGCATTCAGTAAAGGTTACGACTTTCTGTTACTAATCTTGTAGCTATCTATTAAGTACAAAGCCCTCCAGTGGCTCCTTCCAAATTGGTCCACTGCCGCATGGATGGTGAAGATGGCTGATACAATAATGGCCCTTAATCTGGGGACTGTAGCACCAGCTGTTGGGAATCTTGCCCAAACCAGGGTGTACTTGGGTTAACCCTGAGAATTTGCACAGTGGTTCTGCTGTAAAAGCATATACTCCTCCCTCAAGAAAGCCGGTTGGGCCAAAACAGTGGAATGTTTTCAGGGCTGTAATGTGAGTAAATTCTGAAACAAATGGCCATGAAGTCAGTGCTTTATCTTCTTCCAAAGCTAGAAACATGAATGCTAGTCTGTGCTTTAAACTTTAATGGCTTGTACCACTAGGGAAGAACATTCTTACATTACAAGGTACGGGCTGTTCTGTAGGGTGGTCAGTAAGACTAGCAGACGTGACTCCCATGTTTAGAGAAAAAGGGAGCACGTCCTAAGACAAAGGACCAGATAAGGGAACAAAAGTTCCATAAGAAGTTTTAGTTGATTGGGCAGGGACTACCATGGAGCTATAGCAGTGCCTTTATGAACTTTGAAATTAGAGTCGCAGGAGTGAGTCTACTGTGGTTTTCAGCCTCTTATGCAGTGAGATTGTGGGCCAGCTTCTACGAAAGAACCAACGTGAGCACAGAGCACCCAGCTAACAAATATTCAGGCCGATGGACCCTGTTTTGCTCTTACCTGTCTTTTAAACTAGTTCGTGGGATCATTGTTACGGTGAGAAGTTATGACTTACGTTACACACTTTGCTTTGCAGTTCAGAAAGGTGACAGTAGTCATAGGCATTTCCAGAGCATGTTTAAATTCATTGTCACATTTGATAAATAACCTCTGTGGTCTCTCAGACATGCACGGACTCTCCACTTGGCAGTCTGTGATCATTAGCTCATTTAATCAGTGGCACTCCGCGGGTCCGGTGTCCTCAGCTCCATTCCACAGGTGAGGAGTCTGGGACAGTGAGAGGATAAGTAAGTAGTCTGTGTTCACATGGTGCGTGGTGGCAGTGCTGGGGAAGGGACCCAAATGTTTCAGGTTCCAAAGCCTAAGCTCTCAATCATTCTATTCTCCTGACTTCATGATACTAATGAACTACCCTCTGCTCTTAGCCTTACCAGACAGCTATCAAGCCATATACATAAAACTTGATTTTCCCCCCCAAACAAAGATGCTATTGTTGCTTTAGAGGATGTAACTCAGAGATTAAAAAAGAAAAGAGAAGAAAGCTAAATTGGGAATCCAGTCTTCTTTTAGTGGGATATTTGCTATCAAGTCCTGGGGAGCAGCTTAAAGATAGTGCTTACTTTGTCCTTAACAGATAGGTCTTCTTTCTTTCCTTTTCTTTTCTTTTCTTTTCTTTTCTTTTCTTTTCTTTTCTTTTCTTTTCTTTTCTTTTCTTTTCTTTCTTTTTTCTCCTTCTTTTAGCTACTGGAAAAAAAAAAAAAAGAGAAATACTGTCTAATGAGTCAAGCAGTTCTGGTATGGAGACTTTAGGTCTGGCTTGAGCACCTTCACTCACAGACTGTGTGATTAAACCCAAGGTACTTGACCGTCTATCATGCGGCAAGCTAATGGAGGTCTGACAGTTTGCCTCCTACCTGTAATGTAGGCAGCAGTGATTTTAGTTTCTCTATTAGATGATGTAAGCCAGTCAGTTGTATGGCTCTTTCTGCCCTAAAACTTGGTAAGAAAAAGATTCTCCAGGTTGGGCAAGCAAATGCTTCATTAAATTAATTTTTGAGACACTCTTCCCTAAAAAACGGATACGAAAAAGGACAACATGGACATGCTTAGGCAAGAGTACGTGGTTTCAGGACTCCCTTTCAGCTTGTGATAATTGGCCACCATTGTGAACTCTCAGTGTCGTCCTGGGGGTTAATATTTCAGGGAGGGTTGGGCAAAAAAGCATGTGCCTGGGAGTTGGTCCTGGTGAAATTGGAAAATAGCCCTCAGAAAGAATCCCAGAAGGGAGAAGGAGACGCTCACATGAGTGGCTGTTTCTGAAGAGGAACCAGGCAGGGACTCCGAGGATGGGAAATGGTTGCTATTTGAATATTATTATTAATCACCACCCTTCTAACACTTGGTGTTAACATGGTATCTTCACTCTTTTACTTTCTAAAGCAAGTGTACATACATTGTCTGGTTTTCTTCTTTTTATTGGATCCCCGTGAAGTGGATGTTGCCATGATCATCCCATTTTACACTTGAAGCAGTGGAGGCTCAGGGAGCTTGATTGACTTGCCAACAGTTAGTTTATGGTGTGGACTGGGATTTGAGGCCTCTCAACCGTGAACTTGCTCCGCAGCCTGTGGTCTGCCTCTTTAATGTCACAATAGTGCCCTGCTATCAAAGTCCGTTTCTAGAACACAGACCCTCCGGAAGTTACAGAGAAAGAAACCGTTTCCAAATTGAATGATTCAAAAGGCATTTGGCAACTCCAAGCAGGGCCGTGCACCAGAGATAGAAACCCTCAGTCACAGGCTGGGTGGGCACAGAGCGTCGCCCGAGACCAGGAACACGGGAGGGACTGACTGCTTTTCTCTGAGGGTGCACTGAGGAGTGGGGCACCGGAGCTCTTGGCTTCTCTGGACCAGAGATTGGGAGGCCACCATTTTCATTCCCCATCCGCCAAACTCTA
The DNA here is from genome assembly GCA_004024625.1 of Mellivora capensis. Lineage (NCBI taxonomy): Eukaryota > Metazoa > Chordata > Mammalia > Carnivora > Mustelidae > Mellivora > Mellivora capensis. Next base: position 137,002 of record PISX010002491.1, on the reverse strand, counting down.
CGGAAAGCGTTCAGGGAACAAAAGCTCCCGAGAGCAAAACTGAGCAGATTACTTAGCATGACCCCTGGCAAGGGCGGTGCCATTCCACCTCAGGCAAAGACACCTGAGAATCACTGCAACAGGGCCCTCCCCCAGAAGATCAACAAGAACATCCAGCCAAGACAAATAATACATTATATGTTAATAAAAAAATATGATTAGAAGTTTTCACAATAAAAAAAGCATTTGGCATAAAGTCCTACAAACGTACAATTTATTCTTGCTAGTAAGCCTGGAGTTGAACGCACTTGCAGTGTTTTGTTTGTTTTTTCATAACCCTACCTATTTATTTATCTCTTTAAAAGAGAAAAAAAATCACCTAGAAGCTTACTATTTTTTCCTTATTTTTTCCACAATGAACATGGATTTCTGTTTTCTTTCTGATTCTTCAGTAATAAGACATGATCATTTATGTAAAATTCAAATAATATCTATAAATATGAAGAAGAAGGTAGGGGAGCCTCAGTGGCTCATTTAGTTAAGGGTCTGATGGTGGTTTCTCTCAGGTCATGATTTCAGGGTCGTGGGATCAAGCCCTGCTTGGGGTTCCACACTCAGCAGGAAGTTTGAGATTTTCTCTCTCCCTCTGCCCCTCAGTCCATGCTCTCTTTCCCCATTTCTCTCTCTCTTTCTCTCTCAAATAAATAACCTCCCCGTCCCACAAAAAATAAAGAAGCAAATAAACGAATCCTGGGGTAATCAGCATTCATAGTTTGGCAGTCAGCATTCTGTCATGTATATGCTCTTTGTGTAGATGCTTGGAGCTTCCTAGCTAAAGAAACCTAGGCTAGCCCCCTTTTATGAAGACAAATAATCATCTCAAATTTTCATTTACAACACAGATTTTTTCCTAACACCCTTTTATTTAATGTGGAGCACAAACTTGAAAACCGCCTTGTAAAAATAGAGAAAATGAGTGCATTTGGGACAAGCGGTCTTTGAAGAGCAATGAGTTGTAGGACATGAAGAAAATATATGATGTAGGTGCTGAGGGGGGGTTTAATCTGTTCAACTGAGCAAGCTTATCTTGAGTTCCTACTCTGTGGCATGCATGGAAAAGGAGAGATTCTGACCTGTTTACTGGGTCTCACAGGCCAGTGATGGCTAATAACTTCTGAGGATGGTGGTGGGGGGTGAGGGGTAGGGAAGGGGCTAAGGCTGAGGGGCAGGGCAGGTACTCTAGCCCAGCTCTTGGTCATAGGGAAGGCTTCCTGGAGGAGAAAACACCTTAACTGGTGTTTTCTTGAAGGAATGAACCTGGTGTAGGAAGGATTCCAGGCAGAAGGAACAGTGTACCAAAAGGCATGTAGGTAGGAATAATGTGGTGGATGAGGAAAAACCACAGACAGTTGAGTATTGCTAGAATGTGTGTGTGTGTGTGTATGTGGTGTGTGTGTGTGTGTGTAGTGGTAGGAGGGGGAGAGGAGCTGTCAAATGAAACTGAGGAGGGGCTCAGTTGATTGAGCTTCTGACTCTTGATTTTGGCTCAGGTCCCGATCTCGGTTTGGGAGATTGAGCCCTACACCAGGCTCCACGCTAGGTGGCCAGTCTGCCTGAGATTCTCTCCCTTTCCCTCTGTTCTTCCCCTTGCTCATGCTCTTGCTCTCTCTCTCTCTCTCCAATAAATAAGTAATTTTTTTTTAAATGAAACTGAGGAGGGTAGCTGGATAGGGTGGGATGTGAGAGTCCAGAACTTAGCACATAGCCTGGAAACAATGGGCAGAGCAGTCACATGGTAGGTTTGCATCTAGAAAGATCACCCGGGCAGTAGGAGTTGAGCAGAGTGCATCTGAGAGGGCAAGATTGGGGCAGAGAGGAGAACTGGGTCAGAGTCCAGGGCTGGAGCACAGGTGAGCCAAGTGCTGGGGATGGCATGGAAGGCTGGAACAGAAAGCAAAGGTTTCAGGAAAAGGGCAGCTGAGGCCACCGAAGAGAGTCGGATCCCAGAGCTCCAGCAGCAGGACTTGACACCTGGGACCACCCTTTCAGCAGGGTACCGAAGAACCAGGGTACTGAAAATCCTCTGCATTTTGTGCTCAGGGGAGCCAAGGCAATGGAGATAAAGTTTGTTACCTTCACTGGGAAAAAGGAAAGAGTAAATTAAAAAATAATACTGGTGTCCCTGAAAAAAGAGCACAGGAAAAATGCACAAAACTGGCTTGGCCTTCTCCTCAGACCTAATCTGGAAATCTACTAAGAGATGTGAGAGGTTTGAAAAGGAGACTAGAGACAGAGTTATGTGTAAAGATTCCAGGGTGGCTGCTCAGATAGCTGGCTTTACCCCAGCTGCCATGAGTGCTGGTGGCTGACGGCTCTCACGGAGTCCCTCTCTGGGATTTGCCAAGGCCAAGTTCATGCCTACCTCCAGGGACAGTCTGCACCCAATGAGTGACTGTTATGGACATGGCCCCCTTGACCTAATCTGGGACATTTCTGGCCTCCGGATGGGTAAGCTGAGGCTTGGATTTTGATGATACTGAAATTCAATGTCTCCCTTCACTCAGTCCTACTTCCTTTACTTCTCCACAGGTCTCGATCCGCTGAGCACTCCTTAGGAATCCTCGTGGATCCAAGTCTTCATCAGAAGTCTGTTTCTTGGAAACCTGATCTGCAGCATTAAAGAAATGAAACCTAGTGAATGGAAGGAGGATGGAGCCAAACCCAGTTCTTCTCTTGTAGGAAAATCAGTGGTAAGAATTTGTCTTATCAGTGAGGTGGATGAAGGTCTGGGGTCCTGAAGCCTGGAAAGCGGTCTGGCCAAGTCCTCAGAGAGCGGGCTTTGACATCAACAGGCCAGAGTTTGAATCCTGCTCTTATCAATTCAGAGATTTAGAGAAAGGCACATCTGGTGCCTCATCTGTAACACAGAAAGTCATACTTACCTTGCAGTCATGCTCACTTTACATCACACTTATGTTGTGGGGACAAATGAAATGGCTGCTCTTGCTCTAATTCCTGGTGCTCAGTGCACCGAAAGGTCTTCCGTGGGTGCCAAGGAATGATGAGTGAGCAACACGGATGGTAGCCGTCATTTAGGGTGGTACTGGCAATAGTCCAGGGTTCAGAAGTTAAGGAAATAAGTATAAAGAGTAAGAGAAAAGTATATCATGGAAGAAAGAGAAGGTCATTGCTGCTAGTAGATGAGTGGACTGATCCAAACTACATATATTCCAATTTCTGATTGATATCAGAAGTGTGTCAATTCTATTAAGAACATTTTAAAGCATTTGCTATGGATGAGATGCTGGGGAAAGACCTGACATTTCTGGAGGACGTTAATTCAACTCTGTTAGTGGCTTAACTAATTTATTTTATGAGAAAAGGCCATATATAATCATTAAATATAGTCCTGACATAGAATCGGTGCTCAAAAAACATTTATTGAATAATGTATATTATGAGACACTTTGAGTTGTTAAGTATCTCAGAGCTAGTAGAACTTTTATCATATAAGAATGAGATATTTAAAAACAAAGATGTGCTGCAGAAGTTAACCAGATGAAAAAGTGGAAATTAACTGAGAAAGAGTGAAGTACTTAGTACAGGGGCTATGTGAGAGGTGGGAGGGTACAAAATAAGGAACTTCAGAGTTCTGAATGGATTTAACCCTTCTTATCTATGCTCATGAGAGGAGCTGCCAGAAGGCAAAAGCAAAGAAAGGTCGCTAAAGAATTCCATATTTGTCTTTAAGTTTTATAGGATGATTCTTTTAGTTCATATCCACTGTCCTGGTTATATTGGTTCCCGTGTTGCATTTCCTGAGCATATACCAGCTGGGAGTAAGAGATGAGAGCCAGCTCTGTCTTGGAGAACTTTTCCTTCCCAGGATCAAAATTATGGACCTGTAGAATCCATGGACGGGATAGACAGAGCGGAAAGGAAGTTAGTCATTGCTCGTATCTTGAGTTTTCAAGATCTCCGGTGATACTCTACCCCAGAGGTCACAAGTTCAGATGCCCACAGGGTGAGGCAGGCCATGTAAATGAGGAAAACAATCTGTGTATAAAGGAAAAAAAAATGGTGGATATGTCCTTCAGTAACTGTGGTCCTTCCATACCATGGACCACTGCTAACGACAAAATTAGAGGAATGGAGAACAGACGGGAGTTTACCAAGAGGTCGGGGATGGGATGGTGATGGGCTGGGGCTGGAGTTCATGAAAGATAACTCGTGGTGACTTAGCTGTCAGTATCTTGTCTCCATCAATGTCAATATCCTGGTAGTGTTGTGGTACTAGAGTTTGGCAAGATATTACTATTGGGGGAGACTGGGGAAAAGGAACGTGGGATCTCTCTGCACTGTTCTGTGCAATCGCATGTGAACCTACAATTATCTTCAAATAAAAATTCATTTGGAAGAAGGAATGGTGGGAACCATGGGGAACTATAGAGCACATGACCTTTTAAAGGGCGATGAGAGAAAAAAAATGTTGCCGTACAGTACAGACCCAAAATGACAAGCACCTGCTCCCAGACTAACCAACCAACCAAACAACAAAGAAATAAAAATGTCTGCTCCCTGGTCTACCTACTTAAGCTATCAAAAAAAAAAAAAAAAAAAAAAGTAACCATTTTAGTTGTCTTTAAAAAATATATTAAATTATATTACATATTCCTCTGCCTTCTTAAGCATAGTATACCAAATATAGCAAAATCATCTCAGTGGTTCCTGGAAGCAGGATGCCTTCATGTGCAAATCATAGATAACCTCATAGATAACCATAGATAGAGAATGGCTTACGCATCGGGAAAAGGGTATTTGTTTGTGTACGGGGTTGGGATGGAGGGTCAAAATGTTTACGGCTGTTTGGATGTTCTTACGTAAAGTGCAGCTGCCATTCATTATAAGGTTTATGATTGCTTTTACGATGTTTCATGTCTCTTTTACTGCTGGGCTCATGGTAATGTTTTCTTAATGCTGTCAGCTTGCTGGCTTGCCGTGGACTTTCATTTCCTTCTAATTTATTGTGTGCTTGGAAAGTGGGCAACAGAACCTATTGGGACGTGTGTGTGTCTCAGAGACAGGGAGGGAGAGAGAGAGAGAGAGAGAGAGAGAGAGCAGGAGCTGAGTGGGAATGTGAGGGATCCGATATTCATTAACCCCACAGTGTGTAGTCTGGGCAACGTCCATTTTTTTTTTTTTTTTAAAGATTTTATTTACTTATTTGCCAGAGAGAGAGAGTGAGCACAGGCAGGCAGAGTGTCAGCAGAGGCAGAGGGAGAAGCAGGCTCCCTGCTGAGCAAGGAGCCCGACGTGGGACTCGATCCCAGGACGCTGGGATCATGACCCGAGCCGAAGGCAGCTGCTTAACCAACTGAGCCACCCAGGCGTCCCTGGGCAACGTCCATTTTGACTGCTCAAAGCCCCCATCGGTTCCAGTTAGCCAAGACTTCTGTGGGGCTATCTCTTGAAAAGGTAAAACGGAGCTCAAAAATAGCAATTGCACGTTGCCTTGCTTCTCTCAGACTGGCCACAATAATACTTCTAAGAAGCAGCTTTGTTAGAGGGCTAAGAACTGAGACTCTGCAGCCAGACCTTGTGGTTCAAATCCTGGTTCAAATCCACATAGCAGCTGTGTGAGTTCCGACAAGTTACATAACCTCTCTTTGCGTCCACAATGGGGATGATGATAATACCTAGCTCACAGGGCTGTGGGGAGGCGTCCGTGAGTCGGTATCTGTCAATACTCGGAACAGCACCTGGAACATTGTAAATGCTGTATTTATTTTTCTATATTAAGCAAGAGTAGCAGCAGGAATAAGAAATGTTGCCAGCCACTATTTGCTGTCCTCAAGTCATTGCAGTGACCCCCAGGTGTGACAGGTTTTCAGCCATCGGTAGGGTCACAGGAGGCACTTTTCCCCCCGAAGTTCCCAGATGACTATTGCCAGGCCATATGGTAGCACCTGAGCCCTTCCTCTAGACTGTGTCTCTCTGGGAATTTACACTCCAGGGTTTCGGACAGGAAATAGTAGAAGGTGCACATTGTTTCCTATGATCTTCCTATGCCTGGGCCTGCCAGTCCTCTGTGCCAAGTATTGCCCTGACTCCCCCTTTTGCTGACCCCCATCTGCTGTCCCTTTAGGTGCCAATTCCAGACTCCTAGAAGAGACAATCCGATGGCCCAGTCTGGCCCAGCTTGGGCATCAGCTGTGGCTGGGGATGATGATCTGTGCCTCTCACAGAAGGTGGGGGGCAGTTACAGAAGGTTGTCATCGAGAGCTGGGCAGGGCGCTCAGCACCATGCACACTGCGTTGAGGAATCAGAGCAAATAACGGTTTGGGAACTAAAATGCCTGGGGGCTGCCGTGAGCTGCCTACTAACAGAGTGATGTTGGAGGAGCCATTGGACCTGCCCAACCCTCAGTCTTCTCATCTGTAAAACGGGCATGTTGGTAATACTCATGTTTTTCTCCCCTCACTGGACTGGGACTGGCTACCTGGTTCGTGGGCTCCAGCGCAAAATGAAAACGTGGAGCTATTTGTTCAAAAATGACTAAGAATCTGAAGGTGGTGATGGTAGAGCCTGAAACCAAGCGTGGTGGCCTTTTGTGTGGAGTCCTCTGTGGCCACACAGGTACCCCCGGGAAGCCCATCCCATACAAGACTGTAAAAATGATTTAATGCAGAGCCTGTAACAATAAGGTGTCATATACATTCACTTACACTTTTTTGTTGTTTTAGTCTTAAAATGTTCTTTAAAAGAAGAGAGCTTGGCTACTGCTCTCTCTTATGCCCCAGAGAGTTGATCTTCAGCTGATGTGCCCAGGGACAGTCTGGCCTGTTGTCCATAGCTGCATGCATTTGGGCTGGCTAGGGCTTTCACTGTTGAGAATGAGGGGTGCTCTCCAGCCTCCCCCCTGCACACAACTAATGAGAGTGGAAGACAGGTGTCTTCTCCTGCCTCTTGCTCTGTTCTGGCCTTCACTGTGTGAGGAGGGACAGCTCCCTGCAGGGTGATTCAGTGCACAGCTGTGGAGCCCAGCCTTGAGACGTCCTTGCCTGAATGCCACCTTCCCCCAGAGCTACCATCTGGGAGCCCTCCCTTGGGACCAGCATGCAGGGTGAGGGGAGTCTTGAGGTAGGTCACCCAGCTCTCAGGGAAGGAACTCCTCCTTCCCTACAGGAGGGGGCGGGGTGACCTTTTCATCCTTACCATCAAGCACATGTTTTATGCCTTTGTTATATGCTAGCTACTTTGTCCTGTCACTGGAGCCAATACAAAACTATCGGGTAATTTTACTGTCTACTTACCTTGTCCACTGTTGTTCTTTCCCATCTCTGTCTCTGCAAGAGTCTGGCTTCCCCAGGGTCTGCTTATCTCTTTCTTATCAGAAGGGCCCCTCAAGGTTTTCTCTATCTCCTTATATCTCTCTCAAGCCCTTGACTTGGAGGGGGGGGCGCTTATGCGTGTTGCCCTGCGCTTAGCCTTGCCCCTCTCTGTGTCCACCCTGTGCCCAGGTCAGGACCATGGTGCCCGTCATCTGCTCTCAGCCCCTTTCTGGTAGGGCTTATCCCTAACTTCCTTCTGGGACATCCATGTGACCCACTGATGGTTTATCAGCTAATAAAATGGCGTGGAGGGAGGAAAAGAGGAAGCAGGGGAGCAGGAGAAAAGGAACACCATCTATCCAGAGGAAATTCAAGATAACCACATTCCTCACCTCTGAAATAATGGGAAAACAGTGTCTAATATTTCAGGGTAGTTTCCTCCTTACAGATGGCTTGCATTCCAGATCCCAAGGCAGCTTCTTGGAGATCAGAACTTACCTTCCCTAAGTAACAGTGCTAGGCATGGTGATTCCCAGCCCAGTCCACAGACGCTCTTTGACCACACAGGCCTCGAGGTGTTACACTAATATAGCAAGTTAGCAACATCCAGCCCCATCTGTAGAAAGTTCCGTGATGCGTTGATGACATCTTTGTGATAGTGACAGCCCACAGAAGGGGTACAATCCTCCAGGGACCAGTCCTTTGCACAGTTACTAAAGAAACTTCTCCCTTAGGTAAGGCTGCTCACCAGATAATGAACATTCTTATAAAGGATGTACCTTTTATGGGAGGGCAACACCCTCTTTGGCAAAATTTGCCCAGTGGAGGTGAAAATTGTACTCCAAAGCCAGACTCCCCTGTTGCTTGTTGCTTAGAAGAAGTGTTGGAGCATTGGTGTGTGTGTGTGTGTGTGCGTGTCTCGCAGAAAGCCCATTCTGTAAGTTCTCACTGCAGCTGCAGACCTCAAGGACTTGACTGTTTTTATAATGATGATGAATCAAAGCAAAGCCTTTGAAGAAAAAAGTTCATTTTGATTTTTCAAGACAAGTCAGCAGCAACCCCAGAGACTCCCTAATCCTTTCTGCCCTGCGTTCCCTGCTCGGAGCTTCACATTCATGGCTGTCTGCTGTAACTGAAAAAGGCCTCCGTCTCTAGAAAGCTAAGTGGATGCAAATGGATTTAGAATTGTCAGCTTGGAACAGTCTCCAGTGGCTGGGGGCCCCGAGACAACTTTGATGGCCCTGACAGGTCCGCCCTTGTACCTCCTTGGGAAAGCCGCTGCCTGGGCACGCTCCTTGCCATCTGTAGCTATCTGGGACCTCGCTTCTATTTATGAGGCTGCAGGAGATGAAAGCAGAAGCCACGTTAATTATTGCAAAGTGCTTTTTACTTTTAAAGTGCTTCGCTAGCGTTAATTAGTTATTCCTACTTACAGCACTCTGGTGAGGTAGGTCAGAATTATTACCCCTTTTATACCATGGAGGAAATGAAGATACAGACATTTAATGACTCCCTCAGGGACCTGGGGGAAGTTGGTCGCCTAGACAGAGTTAGGTTTTCAATGGGATGTGTCTGGCTTCCTCCCGGGGTGTACCTTGCTGCCACAGCTAATATCCTGAGGGCTTCTTAGATAGAGATGAGATCTGCCTACCACTGTGGGAAGAAGTTGGATTTGCCAGAGGGTCAGGCAGTTGGAAACAAAGGGGAGCGGTCACTGTTCTTGGGCCCTTACCCCCTTGAAAGTAGAGGAGGCTTGCTCCTGGTCACGTGTCCTATGGTTATGATAGAGAAGAGGAGGGACACAAAGTATGGGGTTGAGTGCTGTGGCGAGGCACACACTTTCTGGGTTGTTTCTCAGCCCCATGGGTCAGCAAGCAGGGGTGCTGATGAAACTACCTGCCTGTTCTTGGGTAGAAAGTGAGTGCATGTTGGGAAAAGGGCTTGCCACATATTAGGGCAGCAGGGGGAGAAATGGGCTTTTGGCCATTCCAGTTACTGGGAAAATGGTTCTTCGTGCCTATTCCCATCTGTAGGTTGGAGGTGATAAAGAGTCCTGGCGTGGCAATCTGACTTCCCTAGGGGGCCCACTGGTCACTTGTGGGCTGGGATCCCTTCCTGTGCTAGCAGAGAAACCTATGGTCCTTTTTCTGTAGGCTCCTGTGCTGGACTGTCCATTGGCCCATTACTAGTTGGGTGATCTTGTCTAAGTTCATGGCTCGGGGTCTCGTTTCCTTATCCATCGAGTGGGAAAATAATAATATTGCTCCTAGTATGAGGATCCAATGAGTGAGGACAGTGAAAGCACTTCAGGTAGAGCCAAGTCAGCTGCTCTTACTAACTTCAGCACATATGGGAGACAGAGGACACTCTGCCTTGATTATAAAGGAGCATGATGAGATTTGGTTTATTTCCCTGGAGTGCGGGAGAGGCAGGGGTGGTTGGAAGACTTCTACTGCTGCCTCCCTCCTTTCTCAAAAACTTGTTTGTGGATCAGTGGACAAGAAATACATAACTCTAATAAAGAAGTAGGTTCCTTGCTACCTACTGAATGCATTCCACATACCCGATCGAGGACTTCACTGGGACAGGATCTGGCCCAACTTATCATGACAGCCCTGCCCACCCCCACAGACACACACACACACACACACACACACACACACACACACGCATACACACACACAGTAGTCATGTCCTGTGTGCCTCCTGAGTGTGGAGCCACAAGAGCCTTCATCCCTGTCCCTCCACTCACGTGTGGACACACTGGCTCTGGATGGTTCTCGTTGCTTCTATACACCTTGAACTGTCACAATTTCAGTTCTCATCAGTGTTGTTCTCTCTTCATTTCTTCCAACAAGACCCATTTCCTATGTCACCTCCCTGTGAACGCTTTCCTGACTCCTCTCCTCTTTCCCCAACAAATTAAATCACCCCTTCTCTGTGGTATGTAGCTTGCCCATCGGATTCAGCCCGGCCACCCGTCTTGCTCCTTCCCATCCCTCTTCCAGGTGGCGCTGGAGTAAGAATTCTGAAAGCCCAAATCGAGACCCCACCTCTCTGTTGTATAAGGTGATCTTCCACCGCAGATTACCTTATAGCTGTGAGGGCGGTTCAAGTCTGTCCTTGGACACCAGGGAATTGGATGCCAGACTCTTCCCTGGAGATCATTTTGCACAACTCTGCAACTCTACCCTCCTGAGTAGCAGAGGGATTAAGTGACTTGCATAAGGACCCTGGACCTAAGGGACAGGACCCAGTGGCCCTTTTGGTTTCCATTCTGGAGCATGCTGCTCAGCCTTTGAGAGGGTTCACTGAGGGCAGGATGGGTTTTGAGATCTCTGAGACCATCTGCTGAAGCTGATAGCACAGCAACAGCCCTCCTTCAGAGCCTCTGGGCTGCTCGGGTACCTGAGCTACAGGCGGGACAGGAAGTAATGCTTGCAGAGTTTTAGCCCCAAAACCTCAGAAACTTTTTGATGATGCATTAAATGTCAAGCACTTTGTTGAGAGAAGAAGAAAAAAGAAAACCACTCAGGTATCAGCATTTGTTACTGGGACGACAGGAGAGCCTCAGTAATATCACAGGAAGTCATACTGTCAAAATACAGAGGCCAGTGTCTAGGGGACCACACCTTATAATAACTGTACTTGACTACAAAAGAGCTTTCACAGGCTCCTTCCCAGGTGGGGCGAGAGGGGGAGGGGATGAGAAGACAGCAGAGTCTACCATGTGGGCATCTTTGCTACGTAGTAGGAGCTCAGCGAACATCGCTCAGTGAGCAAAACCGTTGCATTTGCAAGTCCCTCTGCATCTTTCCTCTCCGTCATGTGCCCGAGAGTGTTGCAGGAGGCAGCAGGAGCGGTTCAAGGGCACTCACAAAATTTCTGAAAATAAAAAGGTGTCATTTCATCTCCTTAGCATCAGGGCAGTGCCAGGGGCAGTGTTTTCTGTGTGCACCCCTCAAGGAGGCAGGTGCCCCGCAGCCCACCCTGCCTGTGCCCTGTCCCCAGCGGTGAGGCTCGGGAGGACAGCGGTGGGCAGGAGGGGAGCCACTGTGGGCGCTGGTGGTGCTGTCCAGCGTTCCCCTGGGGGACACAATTCTTCATCCCTGAGCACTGAGAAACCCTTGCCGCTTGCTTCTCTCCGTGGCTCCCTGCCTGCCTGCCTGCTCAGCCCACGGTGGCCTGGGGCTGTGGCTTCCTTGTGTGACTTCCCGTGCCTGCTCAGAGGCTCTCAAGCTTGCCCCTGGCTCTGAGCTCCTCCCTTCGAGAGCCCGCACTGGGGCCTCGTGCCACAGGGACTGCATGTGGCCCAGCGGAGGGGGCGCGGGTGGGCATGCCTGCCTGCCTCCTGTGGGCCATCGCCCCTGGGTTAGCCGGTCCGATGGCGCAGCTACGCATAGACGTGGCCGGCTCACGCAGGTGGAGGGCTCCCTGGACGCCAAACACCGCGTGCCTTAGGTTCCTTTCCATTTGAATCCTGCCCAGTGGGTTTTTGAAGCCCTATTTTTCGAACTCTGGGGACTTGTGCACCTTGTGCTGGGACCCTGTCCAGGAAGGGGAAGTCCGGGAGATGAGAGAACTGGGAGGAGGTCTGGCTCACTCCCAAACCCTTACCTCCATGGCCCCCAAAGCCTGGCTTTTCGGGCACTGATTCTCCTGAGACCTGGGCCCAGGTGACCAGCAGAGTGGGGGCCCCTGGGACGGTTGTCAGCTTCCCTGTATGGTCAGGGATGTTTGAATCAGGGCAGTTGGGCTCACCCCTCACTTAGGTTCCAGATAAAAAGAAAATAGAGCTTCCTTTTTTTTTCTTTCTCTAGCCCTTAGCTAATCAGCTTTTAAGATGCATGTGTTTTTCTTTTGTCATTTGTTTCTAAATGACACTTTATACTAAATGCCAATATTTAGAGTTTTGTAGAATTTGGCCTTCGATTCCAAGCTTGTTTGGGTTCAGATATTCCTTTTCCGGGATGAGTAGGATTTCAAGGTTTTTGCATTTGTTCTGTTTTCTAGTCATGCCTTGCTTCTTTATGTGATAATTTAGCAAGTCTTGGTCCACTTTGAAATGATTCTGCACAGGTCATACAGGTTGCGGGGTCAAAGGTTAACAGCAGCAAAGCCTTCAGGGGCCCTCTGCTGAGACAGTCTGGGACAGGAGCACCTGGCCCCACCACCACCCCAAGCGGGCCTTATCTGGGGGTTGGCTGGGGATTGACAGGAAGCCCCTGATCCAGGAGCTGAAGGACTCCCTGCTGTGTGCTCCTTCCCTGAGGACAAGATCTAGGGCTCCCCTATTTCCACTTTGGCTCCTTACAGCATTTTCTAGTGACCACCCACAACTGCTGACCTGAATTTGCCCACTACACTCAGATCAACCAATCTTCCTAGCCATGCACTCCTGATATCTTTATTTCTGCATTTCTCCATCAACTCTCAGCTCTGATAAAATAGCCTTTGTGATCTGAGATGCTCTCTCCTGAGGCTGATTTCTCTGATCTTCCTGCTGGCCACTGTGAATTAACTTCAGTTAATCAGTTAAAGAGATTATTTGGCTAAAAGTAAACAGATGAAAATATTCTAGTTAATTAATGAGAAAGAAGTTAAAAGTTGAAAGGAATCTCCTCGACTTTTAATTTTTTTAACCGAGTGGAGGGAATCCATTTGCCCTCTCTGCGTACTGACACCAGCAGCTGGACAATGGGGGCAAGGTCAAGGCTACTGTGCTGTCCCTGTGCTCCCAGGCCATCCTGACGTACCTGAGAGTCACTGCCCTGACCTGGTCACTTCCATAGCCACCTGAACGAGGCAGGGACCGATATGCAGCTCCGTAATTCACAAGCAATCTCTTTGCCTTTCAGGGTTTTTTCTTTTCTTTTTTTTTTTTAAAGTAGATGCTGTGCCCAGAGATCTTGGCTTGAGATCAAGGCCTGAGCTAAGATCAAGAGTCGGATGGGACACTTAACCGACAGAGCCACCTAGGCGCCCTTTTGCCTTTCAGTTTTATTTACTTATTTGTGTACTTATTAAAAAGATTTATCTATTTATTTGAGAGGGAGAGATGTAGAGAGAGAGTCTTAAGCAGACTTCATGCTGAGCACAGAGACTGCCATGGGGCTCGATCCCGCAACCCTGAAACCAAGAGTCGGGCACCTGACTGTGCCACCCACGTGCTCCTGCCTTTCAGTTTTAAAATGACCTAAAGGGCTCCTTAATTGTTACACACTTCTACAAGACTGAGTTGTTAGCTCAAACTGGGATTCTCCTTAACTGAATCCAGGCTGTTCTTCCAAACCTGCTCTCACTCCTGTGCTCACTATCCACTGCCAGCCTCTGGCCTATCAGGTAGAGAGACCTCAGAGTCACCTTGTCCCTATCCCCACCCCACATCCCCCTTTCCATCCTTATTGGCCTGGACATCATGCCTCAGCCTCCCTCCTTGGTTATTGTGAGTCTTCTAGATGATTTCAGTATCTTTAGTCTTTACAGTCCGGTCAGAGTTATCTTAAGACATGGTCGAATATTACCTCCCTCTCTTACTGCAGCAATGTTCTGACCCTTCCTTGTTCTCAGAATTTTCCCAGGTTGGCCTACCTGGCTTCCAGCCACCTATCCCGTGCTTTGGCCACATCACATGCTCTCCTGGCTCCTGGTTTTGCTTACGCTTTCCCCTTAACCTGGCTGTTCTCCTCCTGGGAAGCCTACCCATCAGCAGAGGCCAACTCCCCTGCGAAGCCTTTTTTGGTTTTCCTAAAATCAATGAATCGTTCAGTCCTGGATGGCTGTCAGCACTTTCCCCGCCCCTCTTTATGCCCCTTTGCCGTGTATTACTGCCGGTCTCTCTAAGGCACCAGACTGTCCGCTCCCAGGGGGCCAGGGCTGGGCTAGCTCACCTGTGCGCCTGTGCATTGACTGCACACTCACCATGCGCTCCTCGGTCTGGCCGTGGCTTCCGTAACTGTCTGCAACACGCTTGTTGCAGTTGCAAGTCCTTGCTGTCCCTCTTTAAAGGGCATGGGGGGTTTCCCTAGAAACTGCCACTTCAAAGCCATTCAGAAAAAAATTAGAGCTAAATCAGGCAACATTGTTTACTTCTCAAGAAGATGGCTTTGGTGTTCCTTCCTGCACCTGTGAGGAGCTCCGGTGTGACCTTGACCGTTCCCTGTCTAGCAGTGGAGCTTGGGTCCGGGAGGGTGTGTGAGGGTGCCCAGACAGACACGGCCAGCTGAGGCAGGGCTGCCCTCACTCGACCCCCCAGCCTGGGGAAAAGAGATGCCAGGTCCTACCTGGATTGCCGACCTAGGCACCCCCTTCTGAACTTATCTGCCCACAGGGGATGTTTGTAACTTTTCCACCTGGATGGTATGCCTTTTTTTGATCCACAGAGAGGCTTTGATGTGGGCTCTTGCCTTCTGTAAGTGACCACATTTTCTTTTTGCTCCTAAAATCTCAGCAAGGGGCTGCCCTAGGTTGCCTCCTGTGTGGGAACTTGCCCTTGATCCTTGCTCTTGAGCGTCTGCATTTTCACAGCAGCCCTTTGTGGTAGGTAGGTCCGTGCCTCCTTTGGCCGCCGCGGAAAGAGATGTGGCCACTGTGAGTCCAGCATGAGACCAGGCCCTTGAAGCCACGTTAGACTCAGGCAGGAAAAGTAAACAGATGGGCGAGGTGACCATCCCTGAGTTTTTGCTCTGCTTCACCCATCCCTGGTGGTCAGTGGATGAAATATTTAAAACTTGCATTTGCAGTTTGTCGACCGATTGAACAATGGGGCTTTATGGAGCCCTTCCCATGGGCCCATGTCTTCTCGGCCTGTTTTATAGAGGGAAAAGCTGAGTGACAGCATGGAAGCTGCCGTCCACCAGAGCCCGAGTCGATCTGGAATGCCACGGAGAATCTCTTGTGCTGAATTGTGGGGCGTTACTGCTGCGCCAGCGCTAAGGACACCGGTCTCCTGTGGTCGGTGGATTTTTCCTACTTCTTTTTCTCACTTTCTTGATTTTGACAGCTCCCTGTCCTTGCCTGGCCCCAGCAGGTTGTACAAACACGGAACTGACAGCCAGGTGGGCCCAAGACGAGCGATCAGAAGGCCAGAGTTGCAGGATGGATGGGCCTTCTGGGTGACGGGGTGCTGGCCTTTTCCCAGCCATTACTTAGCAGTCGGGAGGCGTGTGTCGGGACCTATGGGCTGCAGTCGGGGGAGGGGCCCCTGACAAACAGTCTTCATTCACCGGGCTCTGCCGCCGGCTCCCTCACGGGCGTCACATGGGGCCCGATGAAAAGAGCAGGGGGTGCCCGCCAGGGAGGCCCGTCCAGGGGCTTTCTTCCCGGCATCGCTGTTCCCTGCGCTTGCCAAGTCCCACGAGTCAGCAAACTGGAGAAGCGTTTTCAAAGCAAGGCCTTTGCCCTCCTTGGCAGGTTCCTCAAAGCCTGCCTTGCTCTTGCTGCGCCTGGGAGATCCTGTAAAAGGCTCTTTTTGTTCGTGCTCCTCAATGGGGACATCCTCGGGGAGCCGTTCGAGAGGCCCAGTGTGAGCTGGAGGACACTTGAGGCAGGACCACTTGGGTGGGCAACAGGAGGGAGCAGGCCAGGCCACTGGGGAGCAGGAGAACGCAGGGCGGGGGCCGGGCCTGGAAGGCGTCTGGAAAACGTGGAGCCTGTTCCCAGGAAGAGCCTTTAAGAATTGAGAAACTTTCAGAGGCTGGAGGCAAGGAGCGCCTGTCCTTTTTTTAATTTTAGTTTTTTTTTTAGCTGCTCTGCAGTGTTTGGTATATAAATCACACCTCAGTTCTGCGGCAATGGTCCTCAGGAACAGACAGAAGGAGAAATTGCCTTGGAATTTAGGGACTTCAAGATAGAGTCCCTTCTCCGTGGCTGAGATACATATATATATGTATATATACACATATATATATATATCCCCCTGCCCCCAGGCCTTAACTGACGATTTTTCACCGAAAGGTGGGTCTGTCATCAGCTCTGAAATGAAGGCCATCTGTGGTTCATGTGAAAGTGATTAATACTGGAGCCCAGCTTGGAAATCATGGGTGATGGCCCAGAAATCATTGTCAAGCACAAATACTGTTTGTGCTTATAGAAACAGCATTCTGGGACCATGAGGCGATCCCTAGATCCACCCTTCATCTCTGACAAGGTTTGTCACTGAAATCTTTTCATAGTGAGCATGGTAGTTCTCTAAGTCAGTTATAGTCACCTTTTAAGCTGTCTTGCCTTAGTTTATTTATTTATAAAAATTGATTATAAAATGTTGAGCTAGCTGAGGGTTTGTATGTGTTTATAAAGCATAAGAAAAGAATTTCATTCGGACTTCATAGAAGGTGAATTAACAGACTATTCCCTAAGTTCTGTAAGAATGGTGAAGAAGAAATGATTTTTCTCCTGAACAGTTCTTGGTACGCGCCCCCCCGCCCCTGCCAACCAAGGAACCAGGCTAACTAAAACAACAAAAGGACCTCTTCAGTACCGTGTTTAGTCCAGTTTGCACAAAAGTTCATACCTGCCTTTATGACCTAACATTTTCCCCATTGTTTAAATGGATTTGGGCATTATCTTTCGAACATGCCATTTCCAAGGAAGAGCTGAATTGGTTTGCTTTTGCAGCGCGTTTACAAAGCAGGCTATCAAACTGGTTCACAAGCAAAACAGAGGCCCTGGAAAGACGATATACCTTCCTTCCTGAGGCAGATATTTCAGGATTGGGGAAGCGGGGTTTCCTGTGTTCTCACAAGGGGCTGAGATAAAGAAACCCAGGGCAGTTTCAGAAAGAATCGAGCCTGGAATGAGCATGAGGCAATTCTTTTGTGTACGGGGCCCCACTCTGCAAGGAGAGGCCGGCCCAGCCAGAGACAGAGTATGGACAGGACGTGACGTGGTGTGGGATAGGGTTTGGAGCCAAGAGAGTTCTCGAAGCCTGGGATGTTAAGGAGCAGGTCTGTAGGACTCCCTGGGAAGTGCAGCAGGCCCCCCTCTTCTCCTCCTCAGCCAACCCCCAGGGTGCCAGGCCTTGATGGTGTGCTCAGCAGTGGCTGACCTCTGTCCCCTTTTACCCCAGAAGAGCACCAGCCTCCCTGTGCCCTGTGGGCAGATTTAGTTCGTCTCCACTATTTTTTTTTAATATGTTCGACAAAAGGCAAAACAGAGAAGTAGACAGACTTTGCCTTCTGTTTATTTCCCCATCCTCATCCAGTTTCCCTTTTTGTATTTTCCCCACCCTCTTCCTTGTCACACAACCTAGGAACGCCTTCGACATAAATAAAAGTAGTTTGAACATTTCATTCATCTAAAGATCCTGGTGTCTGTCTGATCCCTTGGCCTCTTACAGAAAGTTACTGCATTAAAAGAAGTCCATAAAGAACCCCCCCACCCCCCACCTCCTGGCAACTACGAAATGCCAAATAATAATTAATAATAATAACAATAATAATATAGCCGAAAGGAAGGGAAAATCCAATAACGTAATACAAAATTTCATGTTGATTGGGAGGGTAGGTGTTGGGGAGGCAGGAGGGAAATGGGAGGAAAGATAAGATCATTAGTTTTCTCATCTTTCTTCATTGGGAGATAATAGTTACTATTTGATTTTTGGCGCAAATTGAGAAATAGAAATTTAAACAACTGATTTAAGATAGAAAAGGTAACTGCTGTTAGTATTAAAGTTCAGACTATATAGTAAAAGAAAACCAAGAAAATAAAAGTGAAGCACAAAAAGGGAAACAAATATTTAAGATGATAGCATTATGCCAAATGTATAGTATTAATAAATGTAAATGAGATCAACTCATTTATTAAAAGAAATAAACTCACAGAATGGGTAAACAAACAAACCTTAAACACAACTATGTACTGTCTTAAAAAATTATATATATACCTAAAACAGAGTGACTCAGAATCAGAGATAGTGCTTAAGCTCCCAGAAATATCTCTCTAATGGTGGAATTCCAGGCACTGTGGCATCTGGGAGGGGAAGATATTTTTGGACTAAGCTTTCCTAGTCTCTAAAATCAGACCATGTGGTTGCCAGCTCATGAGACCAGCCCTGTGTGCATCAGTGTTTGTTCTAGATTTTGGAGCCTCCGAAGGGCAGGGGCTGTGTCTGCTTTGGTTAATTCCAGGCATTTCAGAGAAGGATCACGTGAGGACATACTTTCTGATGTTGAAAGGACACAGAAGTGGCGGGTGGGAGACACTTGTCTGTGCAGTCTGTTAAGGTAGTGTCTTTGGTGAAGTCTCTCAGGAAGTAACTATTTTGGGCCTTGAATGTGCTATTTGATATCTGCAAGCATTTGTATTTAATGGCTCCAGGCTTGGTTTGTCAGGCTTGCCCTATGTGTCATGATTTCTGAGAGGCTGAGTTAGACAGACCTGGGCTGGAACACCAGCTCTCCCCCTTACCTACTGTGAGAACTTGGGAACATTACTTAAACTCTCCAACCATCAGGGGCACCTGGGTGGCTCAGTGGGTTAAAGCCTCTGCCTTTGGCTCAGGTCATGACCCCAGGGTCCTGGTATTGAGCGCCCGCGCATCATCGCATCGGGATCTCTGCTCAGCAGGGAGTCTGCTTCCCCTCCTCTCTAGAGGCCTGCCTCTCTGTCTACTTGTGGTCTCTATCTATCAAATAAATAAATAAAATCTTTAAAAAAAAACCAACTCTCCAACCATCAGTTATTTCAACTGTACAGTATGTTCATTCATTCATTCATTCATTCAGTAAGTATTCGTTGAAAACTTTCTCTACGGCAGTCTCTATTCTGGATGCTGTGGATACGACGTCTCTGCTCTTCTGTAACTCATAATGGACTAGGATAGAACATAAACAGCAACAACAACCAGCAGACACATTCATAGTATGTCAGGTGATGTAAGCAATATTCAGGAAAGCCAAGTGGAGTGCTGGGAGAGAGTGCTTGTGCTGCCTGTGAGTGTGCGCCTGTTCCGGCTGCTCATGTAGATCTCGTGTGCGAGGAGAGTCTCCCGGAGGACTGGCCTTCGACAGGGGAACGCGCTGAGGGAGCCCTGCGAGGCGACAGTGAGAAGACTAAGGCAGGAGAAAAGGAGCTGGAGAGGGATGAGCAGGGAGAGGGGTAGGATTTGGGGACAGAGACTTCCTGGGAGTCACCTATGATCCTCTAGGCCATCGTCAGGACTTTGGATCTGCCAGGAGCCAGCTCAGAAACCAGGAGAACCGAGCAGTGGTAAATCAGATTTATATTTTAGAAGGGTTCCTCTGGCTCCTGAGTTGAAAATAGACCGACTCGTCAGAAGTGGCCGCACGAAGAGTAGTTGGGAGAGATGGCAGAGATGGTGGGATGTGCTTGATGCTGGATCTGTTTTAAAGGCGGAGTCGGCACGCTTTCACATGCACTGGGCGTGGGATGAAAAAGAAGGAAGGCAAAGATGACTCCAAGTTTGTGTCCCTTTGCTTTTTTTTAAGTTTATTTATTTATTTGACAGAGATCACAAGTAGGCAGAGAGGCAGGCAGAGAGTGGGAGGGGGGAAGCAGGCTCCCCACTGAGCAGGGAGCACGATGTGGGGCTTGATCCCAGGACCCTGGGATCATGACCTGAGCTGAAGGCAGAGGCTTAACCCACTGAGTCACCCAGGCGCCCCCAGGTTTGTGTTTTGTTGGCTGAGCCACTCACAGAAGTAGCTGCTGTCCTGAGGAGGGGAAGAAGCAGATCGGGTCAGCAGTCTGAGTTTAGTCATGTGACATGGCTGTTGGATACAGAAGTGGAGATGTTCAGTTGGAACTTGGAAATAAGGAGACTGGGACTCAGGGGGTGAAGTTGGGAAGGAGACAATAAAGATAGAAAAAAAAGGACTTGGGCCCAGGTGACATCCCATATGGGGTGATGTAGATAGGGAAGGAAACAGGCTTGTGCCCTGGGTCGTTTCACCATTTAGGGGCCAGAAAGACGAGAAGGAACTATCTAGCACAGAAGCAGCCAGTTGGGTGGGAGGGAAAACAAGATCGGGGGGTTGGGGAAGCCAAGTGAAGTAAAAGTTTAAGGGGAGCTGTACCAAACGCTGCTGGTGGTCAAGTGAGGCGAAGCCTGGAATTGGTAATATTCTGAGGATTAAATGAAATAATGTTTGTACAGCCCCACACAGAGCAAATGTTTAAGAAATGGTAGAGCTCCCCAAGTTGACTGGTGCCTGGATTTCACAGAGATGCCTTCCTTTCTGAGAAGGTGCCTGGGAGCAGGGTTTCACTTTGGTGGAGGGTACTGGGAGAGAGGAAATATGTTGGATGTGGGTGCGAAGAGAGGTTGCCACAGATGGGAGAAGGAGTCTGGGAAGGTGGAAGAGGGTCTCTGTGGAAGATATGTTTCTGTGTTTGAGGTTCTCCAAGACCAGCTCCTGGCATGAGAATCCACACTGAGGATGTACTGAGTAGGCTGCAATCATTTACTCATCTTTGCAAACCCATCTAGCATCCGGGTCTGTTTCTGGAAGGTTCCAAGCCTACTGAGAATTGGCTGGTGGGCTGTCCTGGGCTTACATATTGAGCCACCCCATCCGATGGCTGTATGTCTTGGCTGGGCACAGGCCAGGTACTACACACATGCTGAATGGCAAGTGGCCAAATGATGGAGTGGGTGCTGGGTGTTTTCATTTTGTCCCATTTCCTCTTTGGGTTTTAAATCCTTCTCCTGCTCCTCTTCCTCCCTACCCATGCTGGGCAGGGAGCAAGGCATTTGTTTCTTTAATATAAAAAATGAGCACCTAGGGGTGCCTGGGTGGCTCAGTGGGTTAAGCCTCTGCCTTCGGCTCAGGTTATCATCTCAGGGTCCTGGGATCGAGCCCCGCATCGGGCTCTCTACTCTGCAGGGAGCCTGCTTCCACCCCCCCACCCCCCGCCTACTTGTGATCTCTCTCTCCGTGAAATAAATAAATAAAATCTTAAAAAAAAAAAAAATGAGCACCTAGAGGAGCACTCGACTGGCTCAGTTAGAAGAGCATTTGACTCTTGATCTCAGGGCTATGAGTTCAAGCCCCAAGTTGGGTGTGGAGATTACTTAAAAATAAAATCTTAAAAAAAAAAGAAAGATAATAACCCCAGAAAGCTTGTTTAAAATGCATGTTCTTGTGCTCCAAACCCCAAGATTCTAATTCAGTTGGTCTAAGGTAGGGCCCAGGAATCTGCATGGTTAATAAAATGTTCTCTGTGATTCTTTTCTGTGGTATGAGGGCCATGCTTCCAGAAACTCTAGGAGTTATTAATAAGAAGTTAATAAGATACTTTCTCATTTCCATTAATTTAGTAAGGACTCAAAATAAAGTCAAAATATTCATTTAACCCTACTAAGACTTAAACTGAATTCCATAAAAATCCCTCTGTGATGGTACTCTAGTCCCATAGGAAACCTCTCCAGTTTCCATGCTGCAGTCTAAAACATTTCTTCTGTTCTGCAGACTCTGTTTTCCCTCCTCCCGCCTTCTCCCTGGCTGACAGCTCTTGAAGATGAAGCCTCAGCCAACCCCCCCACCCCCACCCCGCACCCCGAGCCCCAGACCTGTTTGCCCATCATGGGCCTGGATGGGTACCAGGCATCTCACACACCACAGGTGCAAGACAGCTCATGAATCTTGACTTTGATCCAGTCCTCTGTCTCCACCTTTGCAGTTAGTTTTTCCTCCTCCAGCCAGGTCCTGGTTTAACATGTCTCCTCTGTTCCTTTTTTCCCCCCCTCTCCCCCTATCCAATCCTATAACAAGTTTTACTGGCTCTGCTTTTTTTTTTTTTTAAGATTATTTTACTTAAATCTTTCCAGTTTTATCGAGGTATAACTGACATCCAAATTTGCTTTAAATTAGTTTAAAGCATACATCATCATGATTTGACATAATTGTATATTGTGAAATCATTGCTGCAGTAGGTTTAGCTAGTGCCCATCCCCTCTATCGTTACAAAATCCTTATTTTTTCGTGATGAGAGCTTTTAAGATCCACCCTCCTGGGAACTTTCAAATATACCATATAGTATTGTTAACAACTTTCGTGCTATTGCCCAAGTAGGACCTTTGGCACCACGTGCTCTGTAACTACCGTGAAATTAATTAAACAAGGACACCATCGAACCGAGGTGGCTCTAAGGCCCTGGCAATGGGTGTAAGCGGACCAAAATCCAAGCCTGAAAATACCTCAGGGTTACAAAAATCCTAACAGGAAGGACCACCAGTCACAGACGGCCACCCACGCCTTCAGCTATGGCGGGCCAATGATTGCCTCGCTTTGCTCCTGCCTTTTCTCCGGAAATGTCTCCCCCCAGCTTCTGTCCGTGGAACGCTCCTAACCACTTCCGGTTTGGCCCTGCCTGATTTGCCTGGATTTTGCTTCAACATACTCTTGACTGTTTCAACTTGCCTCAGTTTCTCTTTTAGCACCACGCTAACTCACGTCACCTTTACTCCCGCCTCGTTTATTTTATGGTCTCTTCATCGGTCACCCCTGTCCCCAAGTGAGAGCTTTCCAACACGTCAGAGCACGTTAGTCCCGTCAGTCAAAACACGCGCACGCGCACACCCTCAAGCCCGCACCGAGCCCCGCCGCCCCGCACCGTCTGGGCCTTGCCGGCCTCCTTCAGCTCCGCTCCCTTCTGTCTTCCTCCCACTCGCTCTGCTTGAGCCACTCTGGCTTTTCTGCTCCCCTGGCACTTGGCTCTTTCCTGGCTTAGGTGGTTCACTCTTTCTGGAACGCCTTGCCTCCAGATCCTGGCGTGCCGGGCTCCTCAGAGTAGCGATGGAAGAACCGAGCAGCGACCGCCCTAACCTCCAGGAGCCCCGCGAGGTGACTTCAGACCACCGGCCCTTCCTCGCCTCTTCTGCCATCTTGGGTCTTGTGAGAGAAATCAAGAGAATCCTTAGCAGATTCAGGTTGCTCCTTAATCCTCACAGTTTTCATTTGCCTCCTAACTCTTAGACCAAGGATTTTTTTTTATTTTTCCTCTGGCTCCGAATGTACTTGGAAAAGTCAGTCTATCTCACAAAGACTTCCACATACCTTTTTTGGTAAAGGATAAGCTTTCCCTCTGGGGAAGCTGAATTAGACTTTGTGCTGTTGGTGCTGTCCATTACTGAACTGGCGGGGGTGGGGGAGTTTTTGTGAGTTATGTAGGGCTCTGTGACCAACTCTCCTTACAGCCAAGGCGAGAAGGGTTTACAGCAGGGGTCAGGCTACTGACTTAGTTCTGTTTCGAGAACTTACTCAAAATCCTCATTATGAAGTCAGGGCTGGCCTTCAGTTCAGCATGGGCTGCTGGCAGCCTTCTTACCCCTGGTTTCCCAGCGGTATGCAATAGCTCTTGAAAGCTGGATGGGACCCTTGACAACATCTAGCCTAGTGCTTAAAATTGTCTTTATAAATATACAAAAATAGAGCTTTTTGTTTTACACGTATGCGGTTCTGTGAGGTAGATCAGCCTGCCCAAAGTCCTCCACTTTCCTTGGGCTTCCGACAAGTAGCATGTTCACCTACCGGTAGAACTCAGCTCTTGGAAGGGGTCAGGGCCCAGCCCATCCAGGACCCCCAAGGGCCCTGCGGCAGGACTGGGTGCCCCGAGTGGGGCCTTTGGGAGCACCACTAGGATGGGGGAGAAGAAAGAGTTGGGGAGAGGCCCAGAGCTGGGAGAGAGAAGGGAGAGAAGGATGCTGGGAGGGAAGGGCTGTCAGGGTAGAGGTGTGGGGGAGAGTGGCTCTGGAATGTGAATTTCAGATCAAAAGCAATCTGGCTTTTAATGGCAAACACTTTGGCAGGAGCCTGGCTGCTGAAGATCTAAGATAGCTGCCTGCTTCTTAGCATTTTAGACCAAGTTCCCCTACTCCCTTATCTTCTTAATTTCACAGCAAACAATGGGCTATTGACTAAGCTTTCAGAGCTGTGGGTGTTCTCAGAGGGAGGCCGGCCAGAACACCAGCTCTCTGGCTTTTGCTCCAGTTCTCAAGTTGGGCTCCATCTACCAGGAATACGAAACCCTAGAGTCTTCCTCCTCTCTTCTCTGCCTTAAGGGACAGGCAGCTGGGGAAGAGAACCTCACGCCCAGTCTATGTTGGGGGTGGAGGTGGAGGGGTGGGTGGGCACATTTTATATGCATGTATGTGAGGGCATGTGTGTCCTCTTACATGTGAATGCGTGTGCGTATGTGAACGTGCATGCCTGTAGGCAGGATGCCTGAGTGTGCATATGTTTGTGTGTGTTGGCAGTGGGTTGTGTTCGAGGACGATTTGCATCTACCTGGCCAGTGACATCAGTGCTCCCGTGCAGACACCTTTCCCCAGCAAGGGCTGCATGGATACAAAGCAGTATGGGCTGGAAAATCAGGAGACTTACCAACACATTGTTCCTTGGAGGGGTAAGAAAATGCTGGCGGGTTCTCTTCTTCCCACGTCAGGTGAACCAAGAGACTGGTTTCCAAAGCTTTCATGCCCATGTACATGTAGATATTTGACAGAGATACTGACTGACTCACCACCTGGGATGCCTCCCCCTCAAGTCTTTAGAGGAGTTAGGAGCAGGCTAATGAATACTAGCCAGCGCTTTGGTAGGAACTGGCTGAGAAAATGGTGTCCTGGGACTGTGTCAGAGAAGGATCTTGAACTTTGACTGGACAGCTCAGCTTTTTGCTTCCGATGAAGTTCAGGATACATTTCTTCAAAATATGGCATACTGCATATTTCAGACTGAAGGAATGTGAGAAATGGCATGGACAGGAAGGACGGACCTCTGCAGCCGGTCATAAAACTCTTACGTGAGTGGTGCCCTCCTTGGACCTGTACAAAAAAGTCATCCTTATCTCCAAAGGAGGCCACGAAGGAACAGAGAGGAATTTGAACGAATGGGTCTTGCTAAGGTTCCTCCGGTTTACTACCCTTGGCTCATGTGCTTTGGTCTACTTTATCTCGCCACGATTCTCCAGTCTTCATCCAACCTAGCATAAAAACTCAAGTTTAACACTTGCTTCGGGTCTTCATTTCCTTATGAAGGTCCTGTGTCATGTAAAACTGAATTTATTACATAAATTTGTAGGCTTTTCTTTTGTCAATCTGTCTTTTGTTACAGGGGCCCTGGTGGAGAACTTAGAAGGGTAGAGCAAAAACGTATCTTGCCCCTACTCCCAACAATACGAGTGGAGAAAACTTCCACCTGTTTTTAAATGTTTGGGGAGAGATTTGAGGAGGACAAGTGAAACAGAGAACACCTGTCAAGTTCTGGGTGGAGCCTAGTGCCTGCCTCATATGGTGTTGTAGATATGACAGCCTCTCCTCTCTTCGTCTCCTCTAAGACATTGCAGAGCAGAAATCACCAGTGTGATATGCAGATGATTCAGTGGGGTGTGGGGAGAAAGCATTTAAACTTCTATTTGAATTCATTTTTCACCTTATCTTTTTTTCAATTTGTCACATATATTTTATAGTGTTTGTAGTATAGGAACACATACATTTATAAATAATTATAAATCTTATATATCTATATAACAGATAACTCTATAATATTTTCTAAAAAATTGGAGGTGAGTACGTTCATTTTTTTTTTTAACTGTACAGAATAAACCACGAGAGAGCTGTGTTCTCCTGTCCAGTTAGGGCATCTTGGAGAAAGACAGAGATAGCACCTTTGTCCTCAGTCTTCACACACTGACTGTTCCAAGGATGCTGGAAAATGAGCTTAGACCAGGGCTTCTACAGAACAGAGAAGAAACCCAAGCTTCCTAGAAAATAAATGCTCTTCATCATGCTTCCAGCAAACTCAAGAAGGAAAGTGGGAGAAGGCCTGCCAGGAAACTTGGCCTGCTCAAAATGTTTACTCCTTACTGAGCAACTCGGAGATGGTTCCTGTGCTTGGAGCATCATCTTGGACACCGTGGGAGAGGGGTGAGGGGTCCTGGTCCTTATGCTCACCTCCATGGACTAAGTCCCATAGAAGTGCAACTTGGCTGCATAAATGCTGCAGAGATTAAGCCAAGGGGCAAATCAGAGAGCCTATCTCCTTATCCTGAAGACTTGTTTTAAATGCTCTTGGAGGTTTCAAACTTTATCAGACTAAGATTTTTCACCCTAATCGTGCTGCCATTTCTTGAGAATTTACTGAGGCTATACTTAGTGTTTAAGGTTTAATGTACACCATCTCCCTTTTCCCTCACAATAATATTATGATGCAGATCTGTTTTACACCCAAGAAAACAGAAACAGAGAAGCTAAATCACATGCCCAAGGTCACAGAGCTAATAAATGACTGGAGTCCGGTTCAGTTCCATTTGCCGCCAAAGGGCCAACCAGTACCCACCACTGCTTGTAGGAACCATGGCTCTTTGGGAGCTGATTTGGGAAGCTGATTTGGGAAGCTAAATCCAAATAAGGAAAGAGTGCTATATGGAGAAGTGAGCAGACTTACTCTGGGAATCTCCAGAAGGTAGATCTGGCACTGATAGGTGGTTAGAGATCATGGAGACGTACAAGAACTTTGTAACCATTGGGTGGCCTAAGAGTTGGCTGGTTTAAGAAATATTAATTATTTTACTTTCTTTGTGTAATTGCCTTCACCTGAGTCTATCTCTGGAATGCATTTGCCACCTACTCTTCTGTTTGTTTATGCATCTCTTTCCCCCCACCATGATGATGGTGTCTTATTCATTTCTATGTATCCAGAATCCTAGCCCAGTACTTGGAATGTGTTTGTTGAAGGAATGACTGAAAACCAGTGGGGACAGTTCCTGCTTCCAGATTTGGCCATGTATTCCAGGGAGAAAATGGCAGAGCTTGCCCCTGATGGGAGGCGACAGTGCTAGACACCGAGAGTTCATAGGTCCTCTATCTCACGTTCCCTGTCGGCCCCTCAGAAGGGAGGCAGCTCTCATACTGGGAACCCAGGTATCAGGCTTGTGTGAAGATGTGGTCTGTGAGAGGAACTTCCGTGAACTTGTGAAGACATTTCTTTGATAGATTCTTGGTTTCCTACTATGTTTTCAGGCTTCAGTTCCTTGAAACTGTGGGGCATCACTGGCAAATGGCTCCATGAGCCCTGGATTAACCTTGCCTCCCGAGTCTATTTCCCTCTAGGAAAGGGTGAGGCCCTTTCCTAAGAGATAGAAGACTGTTGGCAATATTCTCAACTTGTAATAGAAATACCCTGTGCAGTCCCTAAAAATCAAACAGTTTTATGACCAAACTTGCCCCTGCTCCCCTGATGTTTGCTACTCTGAGGTGGAATATTTGAGAATCTGCTGGAGGCTTTTACTCTTGCATGGAACTCCTGCTATGGGATGATGGAAGTGTTTGACTCACTGGGTTTTCAGTTAGAATGGAAAAAGGCAAACTAGATCATTGGGTCACTTATGCCCGTATCCTAGTGATGGCAACTACTTGGGAATGCTTAAGGGGCCTTCCTACCCAGGCCACAAAGCCAAGTGTGCCTCTGTGCTTTTCTCCTGAAAGTGTGCCTTCGCGTGGGTAATACCACATCAGAATGCACCAAGATGAGCTTTCTGTTGAGTTAGAGAAACAAAGACTGGATTTTCTCTCATACCTAAAACTGCTAAAACATCAGACAAAGTATATGAATAAGACAGTGGACACCAGGCAATGAAACAGTGATCCCTGTGAGAGAAGAAACAAGTGAAGTGAGAGTTTCCAGACCATCACACAGGGAGGGGCAAACCCGGGTGGAGCCCAAGGGATGCACTCAGTTGAGGAGATCAAGTTGAGTGTCCAGGGAGAGCAAGTTCACAGGGCTAGAGGTCATGGCACAGAGTGCTAGAGAAGAGATCTACAAAAAGAGGGAACTCTGTGGAGATCTGCAGAAGCTCCCCTGTGTATTTAGCAGAGTAGGGATCTACACGAGTCCAAGGCAAGAACCACATGAGACAATTGGGAGGAACAGTGTGGAGTGGTCACATGGGGCTGCAGAGCGTGCCTATTCCCACAGGACCAGAAAATCTCCCGGTACCTGGGGCACTGGGGAGAGTACTCAGAAAGGCCTTGCCTTGGCCTTCATCAAAATTCATAGGTTCTTCTCTTTGATAGACAGAGGTTAGTGAATGAAAAGACAAGACATGGAGTGCAACAATATGTAAAGGATATATTTAATAAAGGACTTGTATCTAGAATGTATAAAGAAATCTCAAACTCAATATAAACAAAACCAAACAACCCTATTTAAAAATGGGCAAATTATCTTGACACTTCACTAAAGAAGATGCTTGACAGCATTAGTCAGGGGGCAATGCAAAGAAGACCACAGTGAAGTACTACTCTGCTCCTATTAGAATGGCTAAAATGATAAAGACCAATCACACCAAGAGTTGACAGAGATGTGGACAAATTGGAGGTCTCATACCCTGCTGATAGGAATGCAGAAAGATGCAGCCACTTTGGGAAAGCAGTTTGGCACTTTCTTGAACAATGAAGCATAGACTTATCGTATGATCCAATTTTCTACTCCTAGGTGTCTACCCAAGAGAAATGAAAACATATGTCTATCCATCTATATTAGTTTCCTAGGGCTGCTGTAACAAAGTAGTGCAAACTGGGTGGCTTAGAAACCAGAGAAATATTTGGATTTATATTTCTGGAGGCTGAAAGTCTGAGATCATGGAGTCGGCAGAGCCAGCTGGCCTCTGAAACCTGAGCTGTGGATTTGCTGGGAAACTTAGGCCTTCCTGGCCTTGCAGCTCCATCATCGCAATCTCTGCCTTCATAGTCACATGGTGTCTCTCCGCGTTTCTGTCTTCACATGACCATCTTCCTATGAGGATGCTAGTCATCCTGGGTTAACACCAGTGTGACCTCATTTCAACTAATGACATCTGCAACGACTCTTCTAAATAAGGTCATTCTGAGGTAGTGAGGATTAGGACTTCAACATATCCTTTTTGGGGGATGGTTAGGCCCATGACACCATCCAAAGATCTGAACGTGAATATTTGTAGCAGTTTTATTTATAAGAGCTAAAAATGGGAAATGATGCAAATGGCCATCAACAAGTTAATGGATACACAGATTGTGGTATATCTATACATCTACTCAGCAATAAGAGGAGTAAACTCTGGATACACACAAAAACACGGACAGTTCTAACACAATCATGCCAAAGGTAAAGAAAATCAAGACTCCATGCTATATGATTCCATATATATGAAATTTTAGAAAATGAGAAGTAATTCTGTAGTGACTGAGAGCAGATAAACGGTTGCCTGGGGATAGGCTATACATGGTATGAGCTTCCTATGGCTGCTATAACAAATTATTGCAACCTTAGAGATTCAAAACATCACAAGTGTATCCTTTTATTGTTCTGGAGGTCAGAAGTATGAAATGAGTCCTATGGGAGCTCAAGTCAAGGTGTTGGCAGGCCTGTTTCTTCTGGAGGCTCTAGAGGAGATTCTGTTTTCTTGATCTCCCAGTTTCAAGGGGCTACTCTCATACCTTGGCATCCTCCCACCCATCTGCCTGGGCTGGGAGACCCATCTAGGTATAAGAAGCCTGGCTGCACATGTCCTGTGTTCCCCAGGTTGACATCGTGGTGAGGAGGGAGACCCACCAATCTTCTTCTGCCAATCTCTGCTTCAGTTGTCTGCTCCTTAGATCTTCTTGCTTTCCTGGTATGAGGACCCTTGTGATGACATTGGGTTCACCGGAATCATCCAGGATTCTCTCTCCATCTCAGGATACTTAAGTTAATTGCATCTGGAAGGTCTCTTCAGCTGTGCCAGGCTAACATAGTCACAGTTCCTGAGGATTAAAACATAGGAGATTATTCACGTGGACATTTGTCAAAACTTCTCAGTTGTACACTTTAATATGTGCAGTTCATTGTATGGCAATTATATAGCAATAAAGCTATTTAAAAAACAAAACAAAACAAAACCAAGCTTAGTAAATTACTTTGATTAAAAAAAAAAAAGCTTCAAGGCTCTGCCTGCCACATTCTGTCGGCTTGCTGGGGTCTTTGGACTCCTCCCAGCTCTTGCTGAGATGAGCAAGGATTGTTCCAGATAATCAGAGCTCCTCCAGGGGAATGCACCTCAGCTTCTGGCAAATGACTCTTCAAGCCTGGTTTGGTTGATGTCCCCAGGGCACTCCAGAGGGGTGCAGATGTGGAGTGTGCTCTGCAGTGTGTCTTTTTTGTACTTTTATGCTGATGAATCAAGGCAAAGAGAGGTATAATGATCAGAGAAGGGGAGCCAGTGTATTTGGTGCCTGGCAGACTGGTGCATTAATATTCATTCCAATTGACTTCTTCAATCTTACCTTTTTTTTTTTTTATGGTGTTATGTTAGTCACCATACAGTACATCATTAGTTTTTGATGTAGTGTTCTAAGATTCATTGTTTGCATATAACACAAAGTGCTCCATGCAATCCATGCCCTCCTTAATACCCATCAATTTCTCCCCCTTCATTTTTCCCTTCTCCTAATGTCCTCCACGCTATTCCTCATGTTCCACAAATAAGTGAAACCATATGATAATTGACTTTCTCTGTTTGACTTATTTCACTCAGCATGATCTCCTCTAGTCCCATCCATGTTAATACAAAAGGTGGGTATTCATCCTTTCTGATGGCTGAGTAATATTCCATTGTGTATATGGACCACATCTTCTTTATGCCATTCATCTGTTGAAGGGCATCTCCACTCTTTCCACAGTTTGGCTATTGTGGACATTGCTGCTATGAACATTGGGGTGCATATGGCCCTTCTTTTCACTACATCTGTGTCTTTCGGGTAAATACCCAGTAGTGCGATTGCTGAGTCATAGGGTAGCTCTATTTCTAACTTCCTGAAGAACCTCCACACTGTTTTCCAGAGTGGCTGCATCAATTTGCACTCCCACTGACAGTGTAAGAGGGTTCCCCTTTCTCCACAACTTCTCCAACATTTATTGTTTCTTGCCTTGTCGATTTTTGCCATTCTGACTGGTGTAAGGTGGTATCTCAGTGTGGTTTCGATTTGAATTTCCCTGATGGCTAATGATGATGAACAGTTTTTTACGTCTTCTTTGGAGAAGTGTCTGCTCATGTCTTTCTGTTTCCCTTGGGCCACCACCTGCATGATGTGGGATTCAAGGAGGTTAAAAGAATTGCCCCTGACTAATTGGGAGGAAAAGAACAAGGGCTTAAAACCTCAGTTCTCTGTCTCCAAACCTTGTGCTAGTCCCACAGCCACTTGCATGGGTCAGGCGATGGGAGCTGAGTGGGTAAGGGCCTTGGATCTTTCTGCAGCACAGACAGGGAGAAGTGGTCCCCTTGGATGACTCCCCTGTGGGCTGTAGCCAGCCCAGGACCTCTGGCTGTCACTGCTTGACACAACCTACTTTCTTCCTGGCCAAGAGAGAATGATCTTTCTACTAGAGCATTCAAGTCCACATGTGGCAGAGAGTTAAACATTGCTAGCTTGCTTGCTTTCATTCGTTTGTTCCTTTTTTTTTTTTTAAACATTATGTTAGTTTCAAGTATACAGCATCATTATTTGATGTCCGTATGTATTGTGAAATGATCACCACAGTCTAGGTAACCTCCATTACCTCACACAGTTACAGTGTTTTTCTGCAATGAGAACTTTCAAGGTCCCCTCTCCTAGCAACTTTCAAATATCCAGTATAGTATTATTAATTGTAGCCACCATGTACGAGATCTCCCCACTACTTACTTATTTTGTAACCCGAAGTTTGTACCTCTTGACCCCCTTTACCTATTCTCCCCCCACTTTCATTCATTCACTTTTTTCCCTCCCCTGCTCTCCTCCCACTCCCTTCTTTCCTTCCTTCCTTTCTTTTGTTATTATTTATCATTTGTAGTTGTCATGGGCATGTTGCTGTGAGCTATACTCACATGTCTTTTTGTCTAACTGCCTAGAAGGCAACGAGGAGGGGACTTTTGACTTGGAGGTCCATGTAGCAAATGAAACCATGAAGCAAATATGGCTTCCATTCCAAAAAATCCGCTGAAGGCCTACCCTGGCGGGCTGCACCTGCGCTCTCTGAGTGGACCCCTCCCCGTGAGGGAGTGTGCGCGGTGTGCCGCCGCCTGGCTGCCCCGGAACCCCAGCACGCGTCTGTGCACCCCTTGAGGCAGGCGAGGGTGTTAAGGACCTGCCTTTCCTGGTTGAGAGAAAGGACACTTTCCACTCCTTCTCCCTCAAGACCATCCTGGCTGCCGCTGCTCTTGGCTGCTCTGCAGCTGGAAATAGTTTTCCTGCTCTCTGGCAGGCATATGGCAGAGTGGTTGTGTGTGTGTGTGTGTGTGTGTGTGTGTGTGTGTGTGTGTTGGAATGACAAGATCCCTGAAGTAAAGAGCTCTACACCGCTCCCTCCCACCCTGGCTCCCCCTGGGCTGGTAGACCCCGGTAGACACGAGGAACATGAGTGCGCATGTTCCCCGTCCCCCAGGCTCCTGTCCCAGTGAGGAGGGGGGCCCGCCCATCTACTTCCTTCTCTATATGCTGCCCCAGGGGCAGAGAGACCCTGGACTGGGCTTTTCGTGAGTTGTATACACTATATATGTATGTATGGATGGAAGGAAGGCATTTTGGCTTGAAAATACCTTTTTATTGGCAAGGACAGCTCTTCTCCTAAAGGAGATGGCAGAATTTGCCAAACTAAGCCTCCAGAAGAAAATATAACAGAGAGTGTGAAAGAAATCCATGTTCAAACATTGGCAAGTGTGAAACATTCAAGAATTTTTGTGTGAACATCATATTGTCAGAGCAAAATTAAATTAAGCTGGTCTCTGGCAAGTGTTCAGGATGAACACAGAACTGGAGCAAGCTGATGGAGGTGACTGCTCTGACATTTTTGCGAGAAGCCAGAAAGAGCGTAATTGGGTGAAAACAGGGAAACCTGAGGGCTGGGTTCTAGTCTTCAGCTAACGAAGGCACAAGAGCTTAACTGCTTTGTGTACCAGGGGTCGCAGGGAGCTGCCAAAAGAAGTGGAATCCCACCCCCCACAACTCAATCCTTGGCAGAGTACGACTTAGGTTCATTTAAAAATATTTTTGAGTGAGTGTCCCCATGATAGTTGTTGAGCAAACTGTTGTTCTTCGCATCAAAAGAGGAGATGGTCTCACCTCTTTCCCAGAGTCTGTAGTCCACAGAGGTGAATTCAACTAAATGGAACCCAAGGCCACGTGGAACACACACCATGTTGGAGATATAAGCAGAATGCCGGGGAGGGTGGGGCTCAAAGTGACACATTCCAAGAGAATTGCCTTCCTGGAACCAGGATGGTGTTGGGGAAAACTTCAGAGAAAAGAAGAGACATTTGAACTGAGCCTTGAAACATGCAGAGCTCTGAGAGGAGCAGAAGAGGGATGGTATCACAGCTGGCGCTGACCCCAGAGGTCACGGGAATGCCAGAATTCAGGACACACACCAGAGACCTCATACACTCTCTGCTCCCCTCTTGGATTTTCCTCTGTGGCAGGGGAGGGGGAGAGCAGGATCTGGCTGATGTGCCAGAGGTGCTCCGGCACCAGTGGGAGGGCCGCGGCCCAGCCGTCACTCCTGGAGGGTGAGCCCTGCTGGTGAGTCAGCCAATACTCTGTGCTCTTCTCTGTCTTACCATGGATATTGGCCTTGGAGGTTATGGTACCTTGGCAGGCTATGGAGTTGGGCAGTGCTGATCTGCATTCTCTTTTGGAACTTAGCCTGTGGTTGTCATGATACAGTATGGCTGTGCCTGGGGCTGGTAGGGGACCCGTCTGGCCATCCCTCTTCCTTCTCTGAAGGCACAGGAGTTCACCATCACAGTGACCATTTAGTCAAATTTGAGAAGTCACGCTAGACTCAATTTCCTCTATCCTGGTGCCCACTTTGCATTTTGGGAGGTCAACCCATGGCAGTTTCTGTCTCTCATATTTTTGTTAGCAACAGACTGAAGCCCAGGGCTGTCTTCTTCTCACCATTTCTAGGGTCCCCGGAGAGCCCTTCCTTTAGGAGCCTCAGGCTGTGGCTCTTCAGCCCTTCACTTTCCAGTGGGGACTGCTCTAGCTGGGCTCTGATGTTAAGGACCAGCTGAGGACAACTTGCTCTGAGCAGTCACTGCTCCCCACAGTGGCTGCCCACTGGGCATCAGCTGTTCTCCTTACTGTACTCCTTACTCCTTACACCTGAGCACTTGCCAGTGCCTCCGGATTCTGGCCAGGTGCTCTAGGAACATGCGCAGTAGTCCCTTTGCCAGTGGTGGTAATGACTGTTTGTCCAAACTTAGAAGCTCAGTAAATGTTGCCTGATGAGGCTGAAGTCCTTCCAGGCATTTGCCTGAATAGTTCACACTGGATTATCTTCCTTGGCATCTTAAATTAGCCAAAGCAGTTTGTCTGAGAATGTGAAATTGCTTACTGGATGCTAGAATTTGTTGTTGTTGTTCTGAAATACTTTGAACCTATGGATCTCTCTCTCTCTCTCTCTCTCTCTCTCTCTCTCTTTTTTAAAAGATTTTATTTATTTATTTGACAGATAGAGATCACAAGTAGGCAGAGAGGCAGGCAGAGAGGGGAGGAAACAGGCTCCCCGCTGAGCAGAGAGCCCAATGCCAATGCCAGGCTCTATCCCAGGACCCTGGGATCATGACCTGAGCTGAAAGCAGAGGCTTTAACCCACTGAGCCACCCAGGTGCCCCTGAACCTATGGATCTCTTCTAAAGAACTGACATCTTTATAAATTTACATGATTACTTGCTTTCTCTTTATGTCTTTCTATAAAGCATTAGAGATTTTGTACATGTCCCATACTGTTTTTATTAAGGCTAAACTGATGGCAGTCTGTGTATTGCTGTTATTCTGAGTTAGATAATTTTCTCATTATGTTTTCCAGTGCTGTTTGTAGGTATGCATGTATATTTATGATAATACATAAAATATAAAAGCTGTTGAATTTTTGTTTTTATTTTTTGCCTTTGTTCATGTATGTGTGAGTGCATGTGTTGTTTTGCTTTTATATAGACAGTTATATATTGAAAAGAAATGGTATCTCTTTCTACTTACTATGCATCTGTTTTATTTAGTATCTTCTTGCATTGGCTAGAAGATACATGATGGGTTGTTTTTATATGTCCCTTCTTTTTTTGTTTGGTTGATTTTTTTTAAAGATTTATTTACTTGAGAGAGAGAGAGTGAGCACGAGTGGAAGGAGCAGAGGGAGGGGGAGAGAGAATCTGAAGCAGGCTCCACGCTGAGCACGGGCACCCCACTTGGGGCTCAGTCCCCAAACCCTGAAATCATGACCTCAGCCGCAACCAGGAGTCGGGCACTTAACCAACTGCACCACCCAGGCACCCCTGTTCAGTTGATTTTTATGAGGGCTCCCATAGCATCTCACTATTAATTAAAATATCTGTTAATTTAAAAAATATTATTATTTGGAATGTTAAGGTGGTGTCCCATTCCTAGCTTGCTAAATAGTTCTTTCTCAGAATTGAAGAATGGTTATTAAATGTTTGATACTTGTGGAAATAATTATATTTCTCCCAGGTTCTTGAAGTGATGTATTATGTAAATTGATTTACTAATAGTTAACCACCTGCACGTTCACAATTAAGCCATATCGGGTCACATTACTTTTTTTTGCGTTGCTGTACTAGATTTATTATTTTGCTTAGATTTTTTTATATCAGTATTATAAGTGAGTGTGTTCTGCAGTTTTCTCTTTTGTGTTCTCCTTTCTAGGTTGTAGATTCTGGGTTATGATAGAGTCGTAAAGTGAATGGAGAACTTTATCAAGATCCTTCTGTGGGACTGTATAGAGCATAAGTAGTATTTATTTATTAAAAACGTATATGATTTGCCTATAAAATGAACTGGTCAGACTTTTTAGGGAGGCAGTTCTCTGAGAAGAGTGTCCATTTCTTTCATGACTGTCTCTTAAAATGTTCTACTTTTTATTTCAATATATGTCGTTTCCCCAAATCATTTATTTCAGAGTTATTAGCAGAGAGTTGCCTGTAGTTTTCATTTAATAAAATAACTTCTGCATAGCTCTCTTGCCATTCCCAACTTTGCCTGTTGGTATTAACTATTTTTTGTCAATTACATTTCTGAGAAATCTATACAATACTTCATTGTTTCAGATACCATGTGGCTGGGTTTTGAAAATTTAAACTGTGTACATAGCACTTTAGTTATATTACAGTATGACAGAATTTACAGAATTGAGTGAATATCAGTTAATTGCTCCTGGAACTTAATATCAATTAATCAATGTTAATCACTTACCCTGGCAGGAGGTAGTTGGGGGCAGTAGTTAGACTCGGACATAAGGAGAACACCAGCAGCTTTCCCTGGAGAGTTGGAGGTAACCAGCCATCTAGAAGGGATAGTGAGAGAACACACAGCCAGGCAAAGTGCCAAACGTCTGGCACAGATACAAGATTTGGGTTGCACAGGTAGGCAATGTGTCCTTTATGTGCTCTGTCTTTACTCCTCACACTGACTTTTTTCAAGTCTGTTTGGTTCTAGAATCCGACCTTTGCTCTTTCCATTTATCCTTCACTCCTTGTTTGGGCTTGAACTTCATCCCCATTCTCTTTGGTAGTCAGAGCTAATCTTTTTTTTTTTTTTTAAGATTTTATTTATTTATTTGACAGAGAGAGAGAGAGATCACAAGTAGGCAGTGAGGCAGGCAGAGAGAGAGGGAAGCAGGCTCCCTGCTGAGCAGAGAGCCTGATGCGGGGCTCGATCCCAGGACTCTGAGATCATGACCTGAGCCGAAGGCAGAGGCTTAACCCAATGAGTTACCCAGGCGCCCCCAGAGCTAATCTTTGCTGCAAAACAGGTAGGCAACATCTGGTTGGCTCAATTGGGTTAGAGCATGTGACTCTGGATCTCACGGTTGTGGGTTTGAGCCCCACGTTGGGTATAGATTTAAAAATAAAATATTTAAAACAAAACAAAACAAGAAGCTTTCCTCAATTTGCTAAATTTGCTCCATTTTTATGCCCTGGTTAAGGGAGTATTATTCTACAAAAGGTGGATTTTTTAAAAATAAAGCTGAGAATTGGCAACTCACCCCATGAACTTCATTGAAAAATAATTATATTTGAATGATGGTGGGAGACACTTAGGAAAGCAAAACGTTCTTCTTTTCCTTTCACTGTTTAGTTTTAGGATACATAAATGGTAACGAATCTGAATGATGAAGTCAGACATAAGAGAGGGACTTAATGTTATTCATATCTTGTAAAACTGAACATCCTCATTCAACAACTCTGGCGTTTCTGACAAAATGGGTCCTTATATCCTCTGAGAGACTTAAGGTCTCCCAAGTTGCTAAGTTTTCAGGTAGGCCATTGGCCCCTCAATGAAAATCATTAAAGCCATTGACAAATTTCCAAGGGAAGACCTGACTTTCAGTTTGCTTCTTTTACGAGAAAAAGAAGAGAATCCAACATTAGAAATGTTAACTTTCCATCGTACCTGCCATTT
This sequence comes from Mellivora capensis, assembly GCA_004024625.1. Lineage (NCBI taxonomy): Eukaryota > Metazoa > Chordata > Mammalia > Carnivora > Mustelidae > Mellivora > Mellivora capensis. Next base: position 99,267 of record PISX010002491.1, on the reverse strand, counting down.
TTCTCAGAGGGAGGGCCAGGCATGATATGCTTATGGTCATCAAGGAAAACCCGTGTATCTCGATCCCTGCTTTCAGTGAGAAATAAACAGAGAGAGCTGAGTGTATTTTATTTCTCTCTTTGTGATGAAGATTATGTGGTTGTCATTTTCCCCCAACTTCCTTTCTTACTGGGTCTTGAAAGTATTGCTGGAGCTGGCACTGCGAGTTAAACCAAACAGGTACACGTTCTACCTCAGTCTGGTTGAGTGAGTTCTCTGACCAGAGTTGCACACTGTTGTAAAGATGCTTGGTGGTGACCAAGGGGTAAAGAATACGTCATCCTTTGCCAAAATGACCGGGTGTTTAAAACATCTTCCAGGACATTTTCTGCTCTGTTTTATATGCCTGGTTAAGAAGTCTGCTACAAGAGAAAAAATTGGAATATGATCCATGAAGTGAAATTCTGCCCCGTGTTTCTTCTACTTTCATGAGAAAAAGTATTCTGTTTAGCTGATACTCAGACATTTCATATGACTATGTATGTGCCTTCGCTGACCATGGTAAAGAGAGATCTTTCTTTTAAGCCAGTGGTTCTCAAACCTGAGCCTGCATCTGAATCAGCTGGGAAGTCTGATGAAAACACAGATGATTGAGTCCTACCATCAGACTTCCTGACTTAGTAGGTAGTAGTTGGGGCAGGACCAGAGAATTTTATATTCCTGACAAGTTCTCAAGGGATGCTGATGCTACTCCTGGGCACTCTTTGAGAACCTCTATTCTAAGCAATCCTATGAGTTAAGTGAACATGCTTCTAAAAGTTCTTAAATATCTAAGTTTTCTCATAGCACAGTTTCATAGCTAAGTAAAAATTGGGTCTATAGTTGGAAATGACTAATTTGGTATATAGTCGGAAAAGGAAGGCCAGAATAACAGAGGCTGATGGAGCAATTATGGGGAGGTTCCAAATTAAACAGGATGATCAATTTCACAGAACACACCCCTAAATGATTCCACTGAATACGGGGTTTAAGGCACCTTGCTGTGAGGTTAGGCATATGATAAATGAGACCTAGTGTGACCTTGTGGTATGTCTTGCCTTACAAATATGGGCTTCACTGGGGCAGCCCTGGGGGAGTACATTGTCATGGCCCATGGCACTTGTGCAAGAGATCAGTACGGCTTTCCTTAGGCTGTACCTCCTTTGGCATTAGCCATGGAGCATGCCTGACAAGGATCTGGAAGTTATTCCTCAAAACAACCAAAACACTCAAGACATACACGCTTTCACTCTGGCCACTTTCTTTACGTTTCCTCCGGTGTCGAAGGGGCTGGAGGAAATGGCTTTGCCTCTAGCTCTGCAGGATCATCATAGATAAAAGCTCATTTTCTTTGCTAGGGTTAAGCCTGGCAAAGAGGAGAAAACCACTGTGCTCAGGCAGTGCCTAGGAAGACTTGTCAGCCCATGCTACACTAAGGGGGGGAATCAATCTGGTTCACTGTGGAACCTGAGGCCAGGGCCAGAGTTTCTGCTGGTCTCTCTTAAGTTGAAGGGGTCATATCACAGGGAACAGCACTCTACTTCCTCCTTCAAATCATGTCCTGAACAACGGGGCCTTCAGCCCAGGATCTCCATGGGGAGGAAATGAAAACTTGTGAAAAATCAGGCGGTTGCCTGATTCCTCTTGTGGCTGAGGAACCACAATGAGGTCAATCCCCTGCAACTGTCCCCTGGGACAGCTCAGTAAACTCCTGGACCACCAGACACTGCCGGCTCCCCATCTGGATACTGGGTCCAAAGTCAAGCTGGTTTGTCCTTGACAGAGTGGCCTTTGAATTCTTAAAATATGTTCTGACTGGTGTCTAGCCAGTGGGAGATGTGATTACAGTAATTGATGGGCCTGTGATAGACACTGCTCTCTGAAAATGCAGTGTTGAGTGTTTTGAAAGGGATTCCATGAACTCTTATTTATACATGACTCCAGTTTTCTGTATGTGAAAGGCTTGTGGCTAATGTGTCAAATGAGGACAAGCAAACCACCAAGGTCTTTTCCCTGGAAGATCACAGTCGAAGAGTTTAGGGCTAAGAAAATGCAAGCTTTTGAGACAGTATGGTTATTATTGGAAGATAATCTCCTTTACATTTTCTTCTTCTTCTTTTTTTCTTTGGATTGGGGATAGGGAGATAAAAGGCAAAAATGTACACTAAATTCAGAATCTGGGTTGTATCTATCCATGTCCTACTTTCCTGGAACATCTAATTTTATATAGCAGGTTAAAGCTGAGAGTTTCAGAGTTGAATATCTCCCTTAGCATTCAGAAACAGTAACTTAACAGATTTATGAAGGAACAGCAAATACAGAAAGAACAGAAAGTGTGAGGCTATAGCTTGTACTTCAATTATCTGTAATCAAAGCTTTTTGGTATAGCTGTTTTTTCCATTTTTATTAGTGATTGTTTCTGTATTCTTGATTTAATGGGATTATTGTCTAAGTTTCCATTACTTGAATTTCTCTCATCCTCAGGGAGGAACAGTAAACAAACCCAAGGCAATAAAGGATATGTTTTCAGCTGTTCAGTTTTATCTGGAATCTGCCTTCACTGGTGATGGGGTAGCTTATTCTAGCCATGTGGGTACTAACGTGCTTTTATGCCCCAAATTCTTGCTTATGATGTAACAATGCAGTATAAACCCAGGGAGAAAATGGACCCTTCTAATGAACATCTCTTTAAACCTTGTATTTTCTTGTAAGGTTAGTTTTACTTCTGTGTTTCTAACACTTTCAGAGAAGCCACTGGGAAATATTTAATGATTTCTGTGTCACTTATTTATCAATCCCATGAATGTGTCATGGCGATGATGATGACAGAGTGCCATAGCACTTCCACAGTCTAGAGAGAATTAGGATGTCATTACAGTCTTCTCTAGTCATTCAAGAATGAGACTGGAAGAGATCATTATCCTATTTGCAAATGAGAAACAGGTATAGGTGTGAAGAGACCTGACCGTGACTATTCAACAAATGAAAGGTCCAACAGAAGATGGAGCTTGATCTCTAACTCATCAGGGATCTACTTATCCAGGGCAAGACCATGAGGACCACCAAGATGAGACACCTGATCTTTCCTGGACATTCTAATTTTGGGGCCCTAAACCTATGCCATTTGCTTCACATGCTTGCTAAAAACTAGTTGGTGAAATTGTTCCTACACAGCCTACATGGATGCCAGTTGCAAGTGGGCAAGTCGGGCCATAGATGTGGCATGATTATGTCAGAAAAGGCAATCTCTGCTTTGCAACTATGTCAGCAGGCTTGTATGGTTCACGCTGCCAGCTTGCAATCGTGCTTCTCCACCCACTGATGGCTCCTTATGGCAACAGGGAAAGATGGCACCCCAGAAAGAGAATTGTGACATCTTTTAGAACTAGACTCTCCTTACTTTTTTATATAAGTAAATTTTCATAAATACTTTATGGTCCCATGTTCATGGATTTTTTTTTTTAATTCATACCTTAGTCATGAAGAATGGTCTAGCTGATTGAACTGAAAGGTCAGGCCTGCTGAGGCCTCTCCCACATCAATGGTGGAACCTTGGGGCTTCCTAATAGAAGTCTTCTGCCATCACCTAGAAGCTAGGTCAATTGTTTCTTCTCTTCGTGTCCCTTTTGTGTTGTCAGCAGCATCCCACCCACCAAGCCATTCCATTAAGAAACTTGTACATTACAATATGAAGAATCTGGGGTAACAAACTGTGTATAAATAGGAAATTTGTGGGTTGCTGGCAGAGATCATGAACTTGTGACTTCTGGGTCATGTGGCAGTCTTTTAAAGGCAATGTCACCAGGTGTGTAATGTGCTTACTCCCAATGCAAACACTTTCTACCTGCTTTCCTACTCTATTCTCTGCTTCACTCTTTTTTTGCTTGGTTGGGATTTTTGTTAGACTCATGGGGTCCTAACCCAGCCTTCTTTTTTTTTTTTTTTTAAATATTTTATTTATTTATTTGACAGACAGAGATCACAAGTAGACAGAGAAGCAGGTGATGGGGGGGTGTGGTGGGAGGGCGGGAGCAGGCTCCCCGCTGAGCAGGGAGCCTGATTCGGGGCTCGATCCCAGGACCCTGAGATCATGACCTGAGCCGAAGGCAGAGGCTTAACCCACTGCACCACCCAGGTGCCCCCTAACCCAGCCTTCTTTAGAAGTTATGCTTCTCTTCTTAGTTTCATCTTGTTTCTGCCACAGTTGAGTCAGAGCTCTATGTAAATGTTTTTGGTCCTTGTGGAAAAATGTTGCTTTTATTTCTAGGGACAGCAGTTGAATCCAGGCCATGCTACCTTGTCAAAAACCATAAGACTCTGAGCTGCACTGCTGTTCTTTAGGATGTGGTACAGCGGTGTCCCAGAACTTGGCCCCCTTATGGTGTGGTTCCCTTTAACTTCCTCAGTCTTTTCTGGGGATCCTCACCACCCCTCCTACCCCAGACCTGGGTCATTTGACTTTTGTCTCCTGTCTAACTTCCTCTTAGATAATCTATGATACGTTAAAATTAATGTTGGCAAAACCTCCTCATTGACATATGCTATATATAAGATGATTCTTACCTATAATTTTGAAGGATGTACACCCCATACATACAACTGAAAAGGTACATATTTAATTGATACTTATTATTAGTTTCTACTGTAGAAAAGGCACCTTACTGTTGCTTTCATATATGCTCCCTCTTATGGCACTTGTGTGAGGTAGGGATCATCACTGTCCAATGAAGGAAACAGACTATTTAGAGAACTGGTGCAAGTTCACACAGCTGGTGAGTGGACCAGCAGTGGTAGGTTCATAAACCAAATCACTTTCTTAGAACAGGATCAAGAGTTGGGGAGAAAGGGACATGGGCAACACCTCTTGGTCCAGCTCCAAGCTGAGTCAGCCTGTAGGGCATCTGTGCCTGGGCAGATCCTCTGGAGTGATAGATAGGGGTGGACAGCAGTGCCAGTTAGCCCAGGCTGTAAACTGCAAGGGGCATTGTCTGTTAGTCACTGTTCGGAGGCTAATTTAGGTAGAGGAAGAGCATAAGTCATTGTCACAAACGTTCATTCTACTCTCAAATCAGTCTGTCCATGATTGTCTATTGGGAGGTAGGAGGAGAGAGACACAGGCAGGAGCCATGGGAATCAAAGCTGCTGGGACTTTCCTGAGGCTTTTGGGGTTGTGAGTTTGGCAGTGGGGAAGGGTCATTGAGGGAGTTTATCCTTCAGGGAGAATCGAGGTACATTATGGCTTCATTGTCTCCTTTCTTAGGACTCTTGCTCTGCATGCAGAAAGGTGAAGAAAGGAAGAGGGTAGGTGTGAAGTGTTGTTAATGCTGAAATCAATTTCAGATGCTATAGGATGTAATCAGACTTTCTTAGTTACCAGGATGCCTGGGTGGCTCAGTCAGTTAAGCGTCTGCTTTCGGCTCAGGTCAGGATCCCAGAGTACTGGGATCAAGCCCCACGTCAGGCTTCCTGCTCAGCGGAGAGCTTGCTTCTCCACCTGCCCCTCCCCCAGCTTGTGCGTGCTCTCTCTCTCACACATAATTAAGTAAAATCTTTTAAAAAAAAAAAAAAAGAAGAGTTTCTTAGTTACCTTGTATTGCATAGGACTATCTTTGGAAGTTTCCTGTGTTTATCAATGACTAGAACTTGAAGTTCTTTTGAATTTCTCCAGAGTCTTGTAGAGTTATAGACACTCATACATTCTTAATAAATGTTTACTGAATAAACGAATGAAAACATCAATAAATAAGATTTTTTCTTATTTCTAATTCCTTAATTCCTTTCTCTTTGGGCTTACTCTACAAATATGTATTCAGCTCTCACTAAAATGCACAGCTGTGAGCAAGACCCATGAGAACTTTGCTCTTCCGAGCTTATATTGTGGAGGAGGAGAGAAAGATGATAAACCTACCAAACAACTGAGCAAGAGAGTGAAAAGTGCCATCAAGAAAATAAATTAGGGGGGGGCGCCTGGGTGGCTCAGTGGGTTAAAGCCTCTGCCTTCAGCTCAGGTCATGACCTCAGGGTCCTGGGATCAAGGCCTGCATCCGGCTCTCTGCTCAGCGGGGAGCCTGCTTCCCTTCCTCTCTCTCTGCCTGCCTCTCTGCCTACTTGGGATCTCTGTCTGTCAAATAAATAAATAAAAATCTTTAAAAAAATAAAAAAAAAAAGAAAATAAATTATGTAGTAGACTGGAGGGATGAGGGGTAAGGATGATGTTCTTTAGTGTGGCTGGTCAGGAAGGGTCTGAAGGGGTATCATATGAGCTCAACTCCGTTTAGTAAGAAGGAGCCAGCCATGAGTGGATGTAGAGAAACCTCCAGTGTGAAGGCCCTCATTAGGGGAACCTGTGGGGCCTGAATGTACAGATGCCCCCCATATCTGGTTGCTATAGGGCTGCCATAATAAAGCACCACCCCCTGAGTGACTTCAATCACAGAAAGTCATCATCTCACTTCTGGAGGCCAGAAGTCTGAGACTGAGGTATTGTCAGGGTTGGTTTTTCCTGAGGTTGTGAGAGAGAATCTGTTCCATGCCTTTCTCCTACTTCTGGTGTTTTCCTGGAAATATGGGGCGTTCCTTGGCCGTGGATCTCTGCTTTCATTCTCCTATGACATTCTCCCTGTGTGTGTGTCTGCATGCAAATTTCCCCTAATGTAAGAAGAGGGGTCACTTGGGATTAGGGCCTACTCTACCAACTTTTATTTTCACTTGATGACCTCTGTAAAACCCTATCTCTACATAGGGTCACATTCTGAGATACTGGGGGTTAGGAGACCAACATATCTTTTTCCGGGGGGAGATGTAATTCACCTTGTATGTGCTCACATATGTTTGTTTGGGTTTTCTCCCCTCTGATTGGATAACAACCCCTCTTAGGCATGCAAATTAGTCATTTTTCCTCTTGGATCTTTCTAGCTCCTCACAGACTGTGTTCCTGGCTAAAAATGGAGCTTCAGAAAAACTGCCAATAGACTCCGTGTTTAACACCCCCAAAACTAGGAGCTTGCCTTCACTGTGGGAAGGTGTTCTTCGCTGAACTCTCCAGTGGATTTTAGGAAAGGCCCGGTGAATTCCAAATATTTGAGAGGGGGGCTGGGCAAGTGAACTTTTTTTTTTTTTAAACATAAATATAGATTTCGTTTCCTCTTTGGGACAGTGATCAAAACAAACCGATTAGGCCGTGCACATGGTCACAATAACAGGTGGTTCAGGAGGTCCCCTGTGGCTTGTTGGCCTGCTAGCTGTCTTTGCGCCTGAGAGGAAAGCAGCGTGGTGGTTGGCCCCGGGTGGAGGCCCGCCGCACACAGGAGAGCCAGTGAGCCATGTCTGCAGCTGGCTCGGGCCGGCTCTTGACTCACCCAGTGACTAACGGGAAAGTGCAGACAATGCTGGGAACAATGCAGGGCAGAGAACTGTTGATGGAAGGAAGCAAGATTTGTCAGGGCCTTTTCCCCGGCTGCTCTCAAGGTTGTGCTTTGTGAAGCAGGCCTCTCTCCTCAGAGTGGGAATGGAACCATTCAGGGACAGCGGCCTAGTCAGCTGGTGTGAAGAACCCGCAGATCTTCTAAATAACCTCCCTTCTATAGAAAGCACACCTGATTTGGCACAGGTGACCTGGGTTTGGGTCCCATTGCCACCCCCCAGTGCCTCTGTCTTACCTTGGGCATATCTCCCCTCTATGAGGAGCCCTAGGTTTTTGTCTGTGAAATGGAGTGTAGGGAGGAAAACCAAATCAAAAGACATAGAGGAATGTGACCATCAAAAGCAATCTATAGGGGTGCCTGGGTGGCTCAGTGGATAAAGCCTCTGCCTTCAGCTCGGGTCATGATCTCAGGGTCCTGGGATCGAGCCCCGCATCGGGCTCTCTGCTCGGTGGGGAGTCTGCTTCCCCCTCTCTCTCTGCCTGCCTCTCTGCCTACTTGTGATCTTTCTCTGTCAAATGAATAAATAAAATCTTTAAAAAAAAAGCAATCTATAAAGTATTTCCAATGTTACTTATATGATTTTTCTATTTTTTTAAAAATATGTATTTGTTTAAGTAATCTCTGTACCTAAAGTGGGGGCTTGAATTCATAAACCTGAGACCAAGAGTCACATGTGTCGTGGGCTGAGCCACCCAGGTGCCCCATCATTATCCTATTTGTATGTTTCATTTAGTTAATGACATAAAAGGAAAATGCTGAATCAGAAAAGCGGTGGAAAGAGGCTGAGGAAGGGGAATAGCAGATTTAGAAGGATGAGGGGTCCTTGGAGGCAGATTTGCCCTAAACAGGACCCAGCTCTAAGCAGGCACAGAAAGCGCCCCCTGAGGGCAGCTGCTGGGACGTATTTGACTGAGACAGGTTTCTGGTATCATTTATTTAGCTTACCTGGTACCCTTCAAAGTGTTGCTCTTAAGAACCCCGGAGAAAGCCGATTCGCTTAAGTGTAAATTGAACCTAGTGGGTCTGCTCCTTTTCTTGTGATACTTGGCTTTGTTTCGTCATCTGTAGCTGGTCCTTTGGGGGTGGGGAGTCATGTGGAGGCAGCCAGTCCTACCATTGTGTCTGTCATCCAGCAGCTGCCCCAAGGGAGGAGGGGGTCACTAATGGAAACTCTCATAAGGGAAATGAAGCTTCTTTCCCAGACCTGCCAGCAAGTTTCTCCACAATTCTTATGATTCTAATTTAGTTCTCTGTAATTCTAATGGTGAGGGGATAGGATTACCTTTAGGAATTTGGGGTGGGGGCCCATGAGCTGAATAAGACCCATGTTCCAGTTAAGTTGGAGGAAGGAGGACTGACTGAGGTGGATACCAGCTCTGGCCACCCCCGAGCAGAGCTGAGGCTGAGCTCGGGCTTCTGGGTTCCTGCTTTAATACTCTTTGCCTCCCTAGCAGGGTCATAAGGTCGGTAGATTAAAGGAGGTAGAGACAAGCCGTGTATGAGTGAGCTGGAAATCTGAGCTGATTTTCACTTAGTGTGGACGGATGGGGCTGAGTGTGACATTAGGGAGAAGTGGTGACGAGCTTATGGAAGAGGGAGCAGAAATGCTGCAGGTGGGCAGAATCGATGGTTAGCTTCACTGAGTGCACATGGAGGGGCTAAGCTTCCCTATGACTCCGTATTAGCTGGATATCAGGAGAAGCTTCATTATTAGGTAGAGTGCCCAGTCTTGGCCTTACGCTTGGTTTAATGGTCTGCTGTCACTGTCTTGATACTCTTAATACTTTTGAACATTGCATTGGGCCTTACAAATTATGTAGTCAGTCCTGGGCTGGTGAGGTAAGAGACATAAGTAATATGCACGAGCCCATTTTACAGATGAGAGGACTGAGCGTTAGGCAGGTTAAATGGCTTCCCTAAAGTCACCCCATAGTAAGCAGCTAACTGCAGCCCTAGGTTTCCCACCTTCTAAGCCAGCATATGGTCTGATTTCAATGGAATGTACACATTTCTAAGTGCTTGCCCAGCTCATCAAGGTGGCTCTTCCTAACTTCCCCCACCCTCTATGTTGAGCCCCTTGGCCCTGTGTATACACCAAACCCCCCACTTGCCAGAGCTGACAACCAAGCTGGGCCTGGTGGGACCCAAGTATGGAGTCGGGTCATCTGCCGTTTACTCCCGGGGACACTGTGATGAAACATCATGGTGAGAGGTGGCTTCTGGTCTTGATTCCCCAAGGTCTCTGCCACTTGAATTTATACAACTTGAAGTCTTTTTTTAAAAGATTTTATTTATTTGACAGAGATCACAAGTAGGCAGAGAGGCAGACAGAGAGAGAGAGGAGGAAGCAGGCTCCCTGCTGAGCAGAGAGCCTGACTCGGGGCTCGATCCCAGGACCCTGGGATCATGACCTGAGCCGAAGGCAGAGGCTTCAACCCACTGAGCCACCCAGGCACTCCCTTTTTTTTTTCCTTTTTAATTTGAAGATTTATTTATTGGAGAGTGTGTGAGGGGAGGACGGGCAGAGGAAGAGGGAGAGAGAGTCATAAGTAGATTCCCTGCTGAGCGTAGAGTCCCAGGCAGGGCTGGATCTTACCACCCTGAGATCATGACCTGAGCCGAAACCAAGAGTCGGACGCTTAAGGGGCTGCACCACCCAGGCACCTCTTGAGTCTTTATTTTTATATACTGCTTGACTAAAAGAAGGAAACACTTGAGTTTTGTTGAGGATAGAATCCTGCTTGGTCTCCATGGAAAGAATTGCCCTTATTTTTAATAGCGAGTAGAGGTAGGAGATCTCTTTTGAAATGAATGGGGCCTTGCCTTGTGCTCCATTTTTGGTATAAGAATGGAAGTAATCGTATATCCACTGTTTAAGCAGGCCCCTTCACCTGGGTCAGAATCCGCTACTTTTCAACAATCTGCTACTTGTTTCTATGCTAATTAAGCTTTCACATGTTGACCCTTGAGGCAGATACAGCATCTTACTCATGCAGTATACAATTACTGGATAATTATAAATATCCCCCACTTTCGAGAGTTCGCGTTGTGCCACTTCTCTGTTATGAAAACCTTCTATCGGTACCCGTGTTTGCTAACCCAAGGAAATCCAAAGAAGATTTTCACTTTATGAAAAAAGGTGAAAAGCAAAAATAGCATTTTGCGTTGTGTTGCAGTGAGCCGTTGTAGAAGCCGTGGGGGGCTTCTGGCAGCGAGAGCGCCCCCTCTCCCCCAGTTCCTTCCCCAGAGCCATACTAAGCATCTCAGCATCCAGCTTTGGGAGCTTTAGAACTGTGTCTGTGAGCATCTCTGCTTTATCCTGAGTTATTTCGTGCATCGTGCATCTGGTAGCACGGGCCCTCAGGTATCAGAGAAGCCTCACAGAGGTTATTTTTGGGGTCTTGGAACACTGAAAAACATTTTTTTTAAAGATTTTATTTATTTATTTGACAGAGAGAGAGATCACAACTAGGCAGAGAGGCAGGTGGAGAGAGAGGGGGAAGCAGGCTCCCTGCTGAGCAGAGAGCCGGATGCGGGGCTCGATCCCAGGACCCTGAGATCATGACCCAAGCCAAAGGCAGCGGCTTAATCCACTGAGCCACCCAGGCGCCCCGAAAAACATTTTTTTCATGTGAGTTAATGCTAATTGCTTCTTTGCTTTACACCATTTCGACTTAGGGAAGTTTTCATAGGAACACTCTACCTTTGGAGTGGCCGCACACTCTGGGCAGCCACATTTCCTAACACATGTGGGCTTCTTCTCAGGGGACTCAGGAAAGTCCTTCCACCACAACAATTCCAAGAAGCTTTATTCAAGTAACACTTTCTCTGAAGAATTCCTCCTGTTTAATGGGAGGTAGGAGATATAATTAACTTGAACACTTGTTTTGGAATAAGACACTAGAGATCTTAGAAATTCAGGGATTTGGAATACCAAACTATTTCCTAGGATATAGACCCAAACAAGAGAAAGCTTCAAAATAAAATAATATAGAAATGATTAAATTGGGGTGCCCGGGTGGCTCAGTTGGTTAAGCATCTGCCTTTGGCTCAGGTCATGATCCCAGGGTCCTGGGATCCAACCCTGGGTCAGGCTCCTTGCTCAGTGGGGAGCCTGCTTCTTCCTCTCCCTCTGCTGCTCCCCCTGCTTGTGCTCTCTCTCTCTCACTACCTCCCTCTCTCTCTTTCTGTCAAATAAATAAATAAATAAAATCTTAAGAAAATGATTAAGTTTATTGTGCAAATTCAGAAACATGTAATGAATATTCTTTTTTTTTTTTTTTTTTTTTTTTGGTCTTATACAGAGGCTGAGCAATCCCAGACTGGGATATTTCCTTTACTGGGAGAGAAAAGAAAACCCAGGAATGTCTAGGAATGAAGGCTATTTCTGACCCCTTCTTCAGGCTCCCAGAGAGATGTTTGGGGATGTTGCTGAGTATAGTTATTTGTGTTGAAGATAGCACAGAATGAAGCATGGTACTGTAGGAGGAAAGAATGATGAGAAAAGAGATCCCTTCTTTTTAGAGTCAATTATTAGAAAACTTCTGTGCGTTTTCAATTGTAGGCATTTTTTTAAGATGATCTCTTCAAAGGTTGAGACTTCAAAGGTTAAGATGATCTCTTCAAAGGTTGAAACTCCAGGCCTAGGAGTTTCTGAGCCTGTGTCAAAGTACAATTATTAGATTTTTCAAATCTGCTCTTCTCATGATAGTTCTGGACCTCAGCTAACAAGGGGTTGCTCTCTTTAAAGATCTGAAGACAAACCTTTCAGGGAGTTCTAAAATGATTCTAGAAGCTGAACACTGCTTTACACCAGTGACTCAGTTTGAAGTCCCTCCTTTCCAACTGACACCATTCGCCCAGCATCTAGTGTGGTCCTTTTTCTTCTATATCAGGGGAAATGTGTGACAGTCACTGGGCCGGAAGGCCTTCAGTCGAAGTCACTGTGCCAAATAACCAGAGGTCTACGAAAGAACAAAATTCTTACCCTGACCCACAGCAGAGAGACCCCTTGCTTGGCCTCATCACTCAATCAGAAAGAGGGTTTTTTGGTTTATATTTTTTCACCTTCATGAAAGAGGTCTTAAATTGTAGACATGCACCCATGTGATGGAGCTTCATGGTTCTCAGTAGAAGTGGCAACAACGTTGGGCTCTGTGTAAGTGAATTCATTCTGTGGTAGATGCTGTGAACTGGGTTTATCCTCTCAGAGAATCAGGAAAGTGGTCACCCAGTTCAAGTGTCTCCCAACAGCAAGATCTACAGGGCATTCAGAGATTTTATTTCATTTTTAAAAAGATTTTATTTGTTTACTTGAGAGAGAGAGTAGAGCGAGAGAGAGAGCGTGTGTACTTGTGCAAGTGGGGGGAGGGGCAGAGGGAGAAGCAGACCCCACCAAGCAGGGAGCCTGATGCAGGGCTCCATCTCAGGACCTTGGGATCATGACCTGAGCCGCAGGCAGACACTTAACTGACAGAGCATTCTGAGATTTTAAAGCATGGAGTTCTAGAAATGTATGAAAAGAATTGGTTGAGAATATATAAATGTATTTCATGGAATGGCGTATTGATAGCTTGTTAAAATATGTGTGCTTACATCTAACTAAAACATGAAGTATATTTTGGTATTATCTAGAGTGTGGGTCTGGTGTGAGGTCCAGGTTTCCTCACAAGGGCATTGGTGATGCTAAAACTCTTTGTGGACGTGTGGAAAATGAGTGCGTGCGCACACACGCATACAAACACACATTGGGTGAGGAGGTTTATCAGATGTGCCTTTACCCCTCTTTGTCCCCACTGATCCATGGCCACTTACACCTAATCAACGGTTACCTCTTTGAGAGCTGATATATACTTGCACCTGATCTGTCTGTGGTTATTCAGAATTCAGTCTTAGTTTTCCTGCTCTGACTAATCTTCATCACTTTCTGTAGCTCTGGCCATTTCTGTTCCCACTTACTACTGCATTAGTTGGTGCAAAACCAGAAGTCAGAAGATCAGACTTAGTGTACATGAACTCTGTAAATATCCAGGCCATGCCTGTGGTGCCGTAATAAGAGGGAATTTCTAGGCCTCCTGGTTTTATACTGTAGGACAAGATATCCTCGGGGCTGAAAATGACCGGAAGGTGTTTCCCAATTACAACCCTTTTCTCTAAGTTGTCCTCATCTTTATCCTGCTCTCTTTTCTATGGTTCTTTTCTTTTCTCCATTGTTAACTGGTGCCTTGACTGCAGCAGCTAGAATTGTAAACTGCTTCTTTTGCTCAAAACCAAAACCAAAATTAAAAACAAAAAACCCAACTCTCAGACAGGGCTTTGCTGCTTTGAAAATTTCATTCTTACCAGGGTATGAGTTACACCAACAGATTCTAAATCCCGGGGCTTTTGAGCCAAGTGGCAGTGCCGATGGAACAGTATCCAGCACACATCCTTATGCAGTTTGTCAGTTCTTATCAGAGTCTGCGCAGATACAGCCAGGGTCATGCTGCGTGCGATGCTGTCTGTCAGCGAGCGGCCGGGGCTGATCCTGTTACTCCCGGGACGTGGCCGTGCTGAGTGATGAGACACCTGGCCGGTCTCACTGACCCTCCTTACCCTGCCATCCAGCTGAAGACACCTTTCAGCCTGGACAGTGGCTGGAGGGTGATGACAATTCAGATAAAATTTTTGTTCACAAATTCTTTAAGTCAACTGAAGTAAATTCCAGACTTGCTGGCAGACGCAAGAGTTCTTGAGACAGCTCATCAAGCCTGATAAAATCCTGAGCACATGGCAGGGAGTCAACAATCACACCTTGTACTTGAGATGCACCTAGACCTGCCTTTGAGTAGAATCTTTGAGATCAACGTAGGGTTTTGCTAATATATGTATTTGCAGCTTTGCTTAGTACCTATTTAATGAAAGTGATGGGAAGTTTATTGTTTACAAGCAAGTGTTAGCATGTTGGATAATTATTTTCTTTATGGGGAGCATCTCATGAAGACACAACTTAGCAGACTTCATGTCCATGTTTGCATGTATACAACAGGGTCAAATCTGTCTAAAACATCATGCTGATATGATTCTCCGTAGTCACCATCTATTACCTATTATTTTATTTGAATCCGGAAGTGCCTGTGATATCCAACTGATGGAATGGGCCATCATTTCAAACAGGGTCTACGTGTGAACAGTTATGACAGTACATTTTCATGGTTAAACCCCTGAGTAAGGAAAAGGAGCCACGAAACCATGCTAGTTTTTGTTTTGTTTTGTTTTGTGAAGACTTTATTTATTTACTTGACAGAAAGAGAGTATAAGCAGGGGGAGCAGCAGGAAGAGGGAGAAGCAGGCTCCCCGCCGAGCAGGGAGCCCGATGTAGGACTCAATCCCAGGACCCTGGGATCATGACCTAAGCCGAAGGCAGACTCTTAGCTCACCAAGCCGTCCAAGTGCCCCACCATGCTAATTTTGCAAAAGCATTTAGTTTGTGTTAAAGCCTTTTGCGGCAGTGGAGAAAACACGGCAGTATGTATTGAAAACTGGTTAGGACCCTTTGTCAGCAGAAGATACTTATGTGGGTGCCGGGCTCCCGAGACTCAAAAGGGAAGCTCCGGTTCCAGTATCAAATTGCTTGCCATCCCTTTCATAAGGCCTGGCAGCCTGCCACCTCTGTCCTGCCCCAGCCTGACCTCCGAGCCTGTGAGCCTGGTACTCTCTGAGTACTCGACGGTGAGAATGGCCAGCTGCCGGAGCCCTCGGAGACTTCGGTCTGAATACCAAAGGTTAATCCCTTTCACAGGAATCCCCTGCCTTGTAATTTGTTGTAGGTATTCCCTAGCAGAAACCCTTCTTCCTAGAACACCTTTGGTTCCTATTTTTAGGCATGGTTCATAGATCTCTGTGATTTCTGAACTCTTGTGTTTGGATGATGATTTCTTTTTTTACTCTTTTCATATAGATCTTGTCATTTCTCAGCGTTGGACAGATTGCGTAGAGTCCGCTGGAGGGGTTAATATATTCCACCTTTCTCGAATGTTGTAGCTGGGTTTGGAGCTGTTTACATGAGAGACAGGAGGGCTTTTTAGACTTACATTCCCTCTGAACACAGGGAAATGTGATAATGTCAGAAGCTCGCAAATAGCTTGTCATTTTCCAAACCCATCAGAAGGAAGCCGTTGGAAATTATTGGAGACCGCTAATGGAAACGCTCTTGCTCCAGCCCATCCAATATTCTCAAAACACTCATTCTGAAAAGCAGAAGGTTAACTCGAGCGATTCCCCATTACAATGGAACAGGCACGTTTTCTTGTCCTACTTCCTTTTTTCTTACCTAGAGCCCTTTCCTTCCCTTGGAGTTTGGGTCTGACCTGTGTCTGTGACTTGTAGGCCATTTTAGGTACTAACATAGTCTGTGAGGAATAAGAAGGGGGAAAAGATGGCAGGTAAACAGCCAGGGATGGTCAATTGCCTCCTTTACATTTCTCCACAGAAAATTGTAAAACACCAATAAAAAGGAACTATTAGAACAAGTGATTTTTCTCTAAAGTGTTACCCCTTATTACTGTTTCCCTGACCTTCTCTGAAGGTCATGGGATATAGGTCCTTGCCAGAATGTACAACACATGTGTGGAGATGACTAATGTCTTAGGGCAGGTGGCCCAGGGTCTGATACTCATGTCTACCGGTCAATTGTCCCCCACCGAGTGTCCAAGGGCATATCTCTGAACCTCTTTAAGCTTTAAAATTTAGTGTCTTTAAGAGGTGAGTGATGATTCTTTTCTTACAGGTGGCCCTTAAGATTCAATGAGATGATTCCATATAAAGTCCTTGGCACTAGGAAATGCTTAATAAATGATAGACATTAAAATGATCATAGTATTGTTTCTTTGGAGATAGACTCAAATTAAAATAAGCATTAAAAGAAAAATGTGAGGGAGGAAAAGAGGGGCAGAGGGCATGCAGATGTGTATGTGTCCGTGTGCACGTCGAGCCCACAAGCTGGTGTAAGTGGGTTTCACTCATGTTTCCTTGATGGCAGTGAGACATCACAATGTGGCAAGAGCACTAGGAGAAGTGTCCAAAATACTTCAGCATGTAAAAT
The DNA here is from genome assembly GCA_004024625.1 of Mellivora capensis. Lineage (NCBI taxonomy): Eukaryota > Metazoa > Chordata > Mammalia > Carnivora > Mustelidae > Mellivora > Mellivora capensis. Next base: position 82,743 of record PISX010002491.1, on the reverse strand, counting down.
GCAGGGTCCGTGGTGTGGAGGCAGGTGATTGGACAAGAGTGAGCCTACACAGGGCACTGGTCAGAGCTCAGGGGTCTGCAAGCTCACAGCCAATCACGTTGGTTCCAAGTTTGCACTCAAGTAGGGTGCACAGTGGTCCACTTTCAGTGCAGTTGTCTGTGGAACAGCCTATACCTGAGGGATTTAGCCCCTGCCGGCTGTTGTCGTCACGTCTCTCTGGTTACCGGTCGGCCGGCATCCGGCCTCTAGCCTTATTCCCTGCACCCTAGGGTGGCTTCACCTTAGCAAGCTGTCTCAGAGAGCTAGATTTCTAGGGGGAGACATCAGAACTGGAAGGAGCTCAGGATCTAGCTGAGCGGCTCACAGAGCAAAGTGAGCCCAGGCTGGGCGAGGAGAGGTGATACTGGAAGTGATGGAATACTTGGAATTTGAGACCCGAGGGGGACGTCTGTTGGGAACGTAGACAAAGCTTAGGTGCAGGAAAGGGCAAGAAGGAGGGAGGGTCAGAGAGCAAACAAGCATTTCTGAGGCCTTGTGAGGAAGCTCCAGGCCCCCTGTAACCAACATCATGAGCTACACTGGGTAAGGACGAAGGCTCTGGTTTAACACACCTGTGGGCTGAATGTTAGGCTAATGACTGAATCTTACCATGCCTGTTAACTCCTTTGCAAATAGGAATAATAGTAATACCTTGGTCGTTGAGTCAGTGATTAGTTGAGTCATTAATCCACATGAATGGCTTAGCACGTGTGTGGCGCAGAGTATGTCTCTTATAAACATTTGGGGTTAACATTTTAATGGAAATGGACTTAAGAGTCTATCTTTGTGGATTTCTGCTATTCTGACCACAGGAGCATTTCTTCTTTCAATCTCTTTCATTTGCCCCACTCTTTCTTTCTGTTCAAGAATCTTCAAAATTCTTATCAAAGGTGTTTGCTAAGTGCGTGACTGCATGTGGTCTCCTCCATGTGGTAGAATTATCTGGCTTCCCTTCTGAAAGTGAAAGTGGTTTTCTAAGCCAGAGTTGGAAAATATGTACTTGCTCCCACTGTTCTGGGACCAGTAGGTGCTGAACAGGAAGAGCATGGCTTTCTGTTGGGTATAAATCCATGATAGTGAGAGCCAGGGAGCTGTTGTCAACTGGCTGAAGAGAAATTTAGGGGGCAGAGATAATTCTAGTCCAACTCAATGCTTGATAGAATGACAGAAGACTAAAGTATGGATTTAAGTGCAGTCATATTTTTAGCATCATAACTCTATCCCAGGCTAGTCATCTCTAAACATTTTAAGCAAAGATGTTCATCTACAGCTCCTACAAAAAGGGAATATATGAGAAGGTCTTAGGCCATCAGTTTGTAGAAATGAGAACAACTCAACTGTTTCTTTCACAAGATAGTTGGTGTTAGCATTCACAGATTTAACTGTTGATTTCATCAAACAAATGTTAAGAAAATAAACCTTAACAAGCTTATGTAAAGTCGAAAAAAATCTGAGGAACCTAGCTGCCTCAGGACCAAAGGAGTTCTGAATTACTGGATTTTCTTTAAGGAGAAAGAAAAGAGAAGGACACAGAAACTATTGTCTTTGGTTCCAATGAAACTCAAAAGGGAGGAAGAAAACAAGATTGTGTAAGAAAAAGTGAAATAAAATGTGAATACGGCAAAAAAAAAAAAAAAAGAAGAAAAAAAGAAAAAGAAAAAGTGGGACAGATTTCCCAAGTAGCATACACTGCTGTGACAGACTGGAAAGAATAAGGTCAAGCTAGCCAAAGCAGCTCATAAGATATCACTTGGAGAAGACAGAGGACAAGAGAGAGCAGGAGAAGATTTTACCTCTCCTCTTCATTAGGTGAGGATGGACAGCCAGTAATAATGCCATCAAAAGAATGGAGATGTTTGCTCCTCCTCTGATGAACCCCTACACCTATAACAGAATAGGAGATAGGAAGAGAAGACATAAATTTGGAGGGCGGAGGACATAGGTGTGGTGGATGGAGATGTAAGTGGGTAAAGAGTATTACACTCAAAAGGGTTGGTGTACTGCATTTCAGGGTATGGAAATGAAGTCACCAAAGTCATTTCAAGAATGAATTTGTGCAATTGGGGAGGAACCCCAAAATTATAAAGGGGGTCACACCCATACACACTGGTGCGCATGCGTGCATACCAAGATTTAGGCCATGGACTCTAAGGAAGAGTCTCTAAATAAATCAGCAAACATCTTGAATAAAATAGCATGCAGGGTAAAATGTCTCCTACTTAAAATGGGCATCTGTGTCTGGCTCAGGCGGTTTCTTGCTCTGTGGACGGACAGGCCCACTGGATGTAGGGGAGTTACTGGGTGTAGGGTTTGGCTTCAGAGAGACCGTGTGATGTCGATGATGGGTAGACTAAACAATACGATCTGACCAGCTATCGTATGTGTTTGCTCTTTGTTCTGGACAAAGCTACTTTTTGTGTACCATGGGCTCTTGGTGCCTGATATGCCTTCATTTTTCCTAGTTTAATTTTATAGCAGAATGTACTTGAAGAGAAATGGACTTCATATGTTACATGATAATTTACCTCTGTTACAAGGGTATCAGAATCTTTGGTGAGATTTGAAATGAATTTTGATTTGACAATGATATTTTTATTGACTCTCAAGAGTAACCAAAAACCATTCCATAGTTTTCATAGGTTTTCATTACAGTAGTACTTTGTATAATGCAGCGGTACTGATGTGTGTTTATTCTTAAAAAAAAAAAAAGGCAAACTGGGAAAGGCTAAACATTGAGCATATTTAGAAGTTTTTCCTGTTTTGGGGGATATTTTTGATGATAATTTCATCAAATTATGACTGTTCTCACCCAGCTGTATCAGTGAAAATTGTGCAATCTACCTCCTACTGTATTGAAGGAAATGGGGGTCAATAATTCAGCAAAATTGATATTTTCATTTTAGATCAGACTGTAGGGTCTGATCTTTCCATTATGCAACAAATAGTTTCTGAGTTTCTGCTGTATGCAAGAGAATATGGACTTCTTTTTTTTTTCTCAGAAAGAGTGGGGCCCCTTTTAAGGTGGGACCATATTGTAGCCCCAACATATGATGACCTACATATGATGATACTTCATAGATGGTGGTGAAATTGAGGTGAGCACTTGGCTTTTGCCAGTGTCAAGCTCTGGTTCCCACCCTTCTGATTTTCTGCAGAAGGCCAAGAAGAAAGCTCAAATCAAGATGGGGACAGAGCAAGGGCTGCTAACAGAGTAGCAGAGACATTAGCTTGAACCACATCTAACAAGCCAGAAGAATAGTCAGTGTTTTCCTGCCTCAAGCATCTCACTTTTATCTCCCCAAGGTTTATTTGAGAACATAGATGTTTCATTCATTCCTCAGAGCTTCCATTTCCAGATACTGCCATATGCACCTGGACATTTGGAACAGAGTCCACGAAGAGGTGTGGAGGGTATGTGGCTTCATCGTCCTTAGTCCCCGCCCAGCTCTTACATGAAGAAAAGTGCTTCAGGATTTTCACTATTATCATAAGACCTTCTTTTCTCTCTTGCTGCTGAAAAGGGTCTCTTGGGAGAAGTCATCACTGGCCAAAGCAGTGTGGGCAGATATAGACAGAATCTCAGACATCGATGCTTTAATTATGGTTGGGGCTTACTAGGCAAGCTGTGTCCTTTGCTGCCAACGACACTCAAGACCCAGGGTTTACCTGCCTCACAGGGCACTTGGCTTTGGGAGTTCAGGGATGCATATCTCCTGTTGAAACAATAGGGTCTATCTAAGTGGGGAAGTACTTTTTTTTTTTTTTAATATTTTATTTATTTGACAGAGACCACAGGTAGGCAGAGAGAGAGAGAGAGAGGAGGAAGCAGGCTCCCCACGTAGCAGAGAGTCTGATGCGGGACTCCGATCCCAGGACCCTGAGATCATGACCTGAGCCGAAGGCAGAGGCTTAACTAAGTGGGAAAGTACTTTTCAGGGCCAGGCCTAATTCTTACACATGGTGTCATACTGAGGGGAAACTGACCCTTTCATATAATTTTTAGTAGTTGTTTTCAGAGGCTGGTTATATTGCTAAGTATCATGAAACATATCTGCTAATGTAAAGATTGTGAATTCATCTGTATTCCTCTTTGGAGGCTTAAAATGTCTGCTGATCGTAGGGCCTGGCTTAAAAGTTTTTTTCCAATCTTAATTTTGGTTGATGCACATAACTACATTAACATGTGTTCACATGTTGTGTTTTAAAACACAAATAATTTATTCCACAAGCTTTTGTCCAGATGTGTGTTCTTCTCTTTTCAAATATTAAATAGTTCAGTCTGTGAAAAAGGTCTGTTGGCTGTTCACCAAAACGATTTTCTCTTTTTCTCAGGTATACAGCTAGGCTACATTTCTCATAAGAGGCCCTCTGATTGTGTTCTAGACAAAAGAGTGTGGGAAGAAGTGATGTGTGCCATTTCTAGGCCTGGGGCACAGGTGACCCTCCACGTTCTTCCTCTTGCACCTTCTTGAAGGCGAGAGCATGACTGGCACAGAAGCCATGGGTGGAAATGGCAGAGTCACAAGGTGGGAGGAGCCTGGTCCTCAAATCATTACTTTTAGGAGAGCGGCCCCCATCAGGAATACTCCTTTTAGACTTCATGTGTGCAAGAAGTCATCGGTCTTGTTTGAGTCTTTACATAGTTTTGGGCCTATTTGTTACAGTAGTAGTGGATGTTACCGTAACTAATCTAGTCCCAGAGAACCCTTAGGAAAAATGGTGAGCAGTGCCACGTAATGGAAGGATCGTGCACTTTGGAGTACAACAGGACGAGGATGGAGTCATGGTTCTGGCACTTAATTGCCAGGGGGGCTTCAGACAAGTGACTTAACTTTTCTGAGTCTCTGCTGAGACAGTGTCTGTGCAGACAAGCCATAAGACCCGAGTGACTTGGTCTATACACATTTTGGGCTGGTGTGAGAATATTCCCCCTTCATGGGCTTGTTCCCTGGAGAAGCTGGTGTGGACCAGAGAGAAAAAGATTAGGAAATTTCTCCTTCCCTCTCCCCATGATGACTGGTGGTTCAGTACCTAGTTAAAGGTCCTGGTTTACAGAGGGAGCCAGAGCAGGTGAAGGTAAAAGCCATTTCTATGACATGGTAAAAGTAGTAGAATTTGGCCTCACATCAGTGTTCCTCGGAGGTGAACATGCTAGCAATCATATTTGCAATGACCAGTGAATGAAAGTATCACTTGGTCGTACCCTGGAAAAAGAGGTGAAGTATGTATTTTTTCATAGAGAGATAAAGTATATATTTTTAGTAGGGAATGGGAGGGCTTCACTAAATATGTTTTCCTGTGAACAGATCTGCTTGCAGGTGGAACACTGTGACCTGAATATTACTGTCCTAGACTAAAGGAAGTAAGATTCCTAGCTGCAGACACAGTTCGCCCTCCCTAGGGAATGCCTGTAGAAGAGCCATTTTTTGGCTTCTTCCTGTACTTACACTGGAGGGTGAGTCGTTCTCTCTGGGCTAGCAGGTGTGAAATGCTTTCTCTTTTCAAGTCCTTTGAGCATTTTCTTGGGCTGTGATGTATCCAGAGGGCTCTATTTTTTTTTTTAAGATTTTATTTATTTATTTGACAGAGAGAGAGAGATCGCAGGCAGGCAGAGAGAGAGAGGGGGAAGCAGGTTCCCCGCCGAGCAGAGAGCCCGATTCGGGGCTCGATCCCAGGACCCTGAGATCATGACCTGAGCTGAAGGCAGAGGCTTAACCCACTGAGCCACCCAGGTGCCCCCAGAGGGCTCTATTAAGTGGCCCAGTTGGGGAAGGAAGAACTGAGCGGTGAAGAATCTGTTTGTTTTTTCTATTGAAAGGAATGGAGCCAGCTCAGAGCAATGACACTTTCAAATTTTAGATTCACTCAAGAATTTTTTAAGATTCATTCACTCAGACTTTAGACTCTACTCAAATCTGAGTAGATACTGAATTTTAGATAGGGATTAAATTGCTGAGGTCATGAAAAACATCCACTAGTGAAAAGATTATGAAATAATTTGTATCTCTTGCTTGATACTAAGGGTGTCTTGATCCTAAGCTGGGCTCACCAGGAGATAGCTTCATTGTCTCAGGACTGGATTATCCAGGCAACATTTCAAATGCTGACTTTGTTTGGCCAGTACAGGAAGGCCCAATCAGAACTCTGCTTCTTTTGGTTTTTATGTGCATTTTACTTTGTAAAATCGGTCCTGAAATCGAGTCCATCCAGTCTGCTTCCATCAGTTCCTAACATTGAGTAGAGAAGGATGGAAATTTAAATTCTTATTTTAATGATGTTAAAAAGGAATGAGAACACTTTTATTTAAAGGCAACTATCTATTGGGATAATGGGAATGTTGTTGTATTATTTGGTTGAGCCCATCTGGAATTTTTCAAGAACTCAGGTTATCTGGGCCAATGGGGAAGTTGCATAGCATGGTGGAATGCTGCTGGGTAGGATTCTGTCTTACTTTTTCAGTATGTAAATGGTTGTTTACTCAAGAATGAGGTAGTGATCAACTCTCCTTTTTTCCTGCAGCTCTCTAGGGTCTCCAGATTATAGGGGCAAAATTGACTTGGCAGTTCAAAAATCTAGGACCAGGAGAAGTTTCTGACCAATAAGACACCTTGTTGCCACCCAAAGACCTACAGGACTGGCCATTATTGTAGCTGTGGTGCCCTAATGATGGCATTTGTCATAAAGAGGAATGCCAGGCTGCTGAGCATGTACAAGGTCACCTTGCATGTACAAGGTCACCTTAAGTGGAAGAGAGTGGGCAGAGGTGGCCAGGAAACCACCACCAGTTCACCTCTATCTCGGGCTTCCCTGTACTCCCAAAGACCAAGTGAAACTCTGGTGGATCTTTGTCTTACCCAGTTTCTGTGTGTGTGTGTGTGTGTGTGTGTGTGTGTGTGCATTCATACATATGCATGTGTACGTGTATGTAACAACGTTATGGTCAGGCTCAGATGTTCAGGGAATGGTATGAATGACAAATCCAAGTTCAATGGTTTGGGCCTTGGTCACTTCAGCCAACTCTTGTCATCATTAGCCCTCTCTCTCTCTCTCTCTCTCTCTCACACACACACACACACACACACCCCTGGAGAAACACGGCAGTCTGATGTTGCATACCCCTTGCACTGTGTGAGTGGGCTGACCGACTCTACTTCCTCTCCGGGGGCAGCACGCAACATTCAGTCATAACTGGCTATTTCAGTGGACCTCAAGAATTCCTCGTGTGCTTTCATCTCTGATGCCTCTCTAGCTCTACCGAGCCCTGGACAGGTATTTCTGGCATGTATTCTCGGAGAGCCTGGTACGCACAGTTCTTCTAAGACTGGCCTGGAATAGGCTTCCTACCCTTAATTTGTCTTGTCCTGTCTACAGAGGCCAAAGAACAGAGAACGGCTTCTGGCTACCTGAATTCTTTCAGGCTGAGGGCTACAGGCAAGGTGCTTTCCAAGCCTGTGTAACCAAGCAGAAATCCCTAAGGAGTGTCTAAACTCCAACTTCTGCCATGCGGAAAAGGAACCTGCCATACCACGAATGCCTTGTCCGCAGCCAACTTGACATTTTTCACGCTGAACAATGAGTTCTGTAGCCTCATGACACACCTAATTTGTGTTGCATTTTGAATATTCTTGAAAATGTCCATATAATGAGAGGAAAACAATATGTGTCTAAGCAGAGCCCTGTCTCCACGTGCAAGTTTTCTGCTGGCAGAAGTCACATTAATGCTAATGAAATCTGAATGCGAAAGCCTGTCCTGCAGTGGGTGAATGGTCTCCTCTGTGCGGAAACACATTTTCTTCTCATTAGCGCCGCCATCTTTATTAATATCAACGGTAACAGTGAGAATTAGGGAGGCTAGTTTCTGGCAGAACCCAGAAGTAGTGGGGAGGGGAGAGAGATGAATGGTTGAGAAGTTCAAGATTCACTCTGATAGTGAGTGAACAGCATCCTTCTGGGACCCTCAGAAGAGATATTTTGTTCTAAATGAGGGATACGGTGGATCACTGTCGCCTGGCAATTGTTACTGCTAATGGGGAAATCTCTCACAGCCAAAGCCCTGGTTCGAGAAAAATCTATCTTGTGATGGTTTTACAGCTTGTGTGTGTGTGTGTGTGTGTGTGTGTGTGTGTGTGCATGTGTGTGATATGCACGTGCATGTTTATGTTCAGGGATCTGCAGTCAACAGCTGGCGTAAGCAGAATTAATTCACTGTGAGAAGGTTTGCTGCAAGAGCCCATTGTTTAATGCATATCCATAAGCCTTTCATAATTTCTGTGTCTTAATGACCGTCTCTCTCACCCATTATATGAAATATTTTAAAGGGAAATACGGTGAGGGAAATGAGGGCAGAGCGAAGGAAACTTTCTTTCGTAGCAGAAGAGAAATTTTCACACTGTGGGAAAGTCAGTCAAAAGTGGTGGACGAGGGGTACCTGGGTGGCTCTGTGAGTTAAAGCCTCTGCCTTCAGCTCAGGTCATGATCCCAGAGTCCTGGGATAGAGCCCCACATCGGGCTCTCTGCTCAGCAGGGAGCCTGCTTCCTCCTCTCTCTCTGCCTGCCTCTCTACCTACTTGTGATCTCTGTCTGTCAAATAAATAAATAAAATCTTTAAATAAAAAAAAAGTGGACGAGGGGGTGCCTGGGTGGTTCAGTGGGTTAAAGCCTCTGCCTTCGGCTCAGGTCATGATCTCAGGGTCCTGGGATCGAGCCCTGAATCGGGCTCTCTGCTCAGCAGGGAGCCTGCTTCCTGCCTGCCTCTCTGCCTACTTGTGATCTCTTTCTCTGTCAAATAAAAAAATAAAATATTTTTTAAAAAAAGTGGTGGACAATGTGTGTCCTACAGATTCCATTCCCTTGGAAATTTCTCTAATTTTTGCTGCTTATTCAAGCATTTAATGTTACTATATCACATTCCCCCCGCCCCCTGCAACTGTGCCCAGGGCTATTTGTGACTCTGAGAGGGGTTGAGACACCTGTGTGTTGTCCCCAGGCAGACAACTTGCAAGGGCAACACTGGGGTGGGGAGGCCAAGGAGTGTGCCCAGTTCCTTGAGAATTGCTGGTTTTCTGTTTCTCCCAGCAATACTGTGCCCTGGGGATTCCGGCTGGGAGTAGGACCGACTCAGATGTGGTGCTGGAAGCTGGGAGCCATGGTGCTCATACTTCAAGGATGTCTAACCAGCACTCACTGAGGCAAAGGCAAGGAGAGCACCTCAAGTTGAATGTGTCTGTTTCCTTCTGGAGCTCAGTACCAGCAGTGATGGCTCACATCCTCCTTTCCCACTGGGATGGTGCTTCAACCCTCAGGACTGTGTGGTGCAGGGAGAGCCCCCCAGCTTACAAGCTGGAAGACTCAACAGCATCGTTGCAACATCAGTGGTGTGATGTGGCCACAAGAAACCTGGTGCCTCCCTTAGGATGGCAGCGAGAATGGAGGGGGTGAGCCCAGAGAACTGAGTTCCGACCTGCCAGCTGCCCTTGAAGAGTACTGGAGACACGTCAGAGGATGGCGCCCAGGGCAGGCAGGGGAAGTGAAACCACATGACATCAGCAACTCCTGGGGGGAACTGGGGCCCCTGGCCCGAAGAAGAGATTTGGGAGAAGGTGTGACTCTTTAAAGAGCTGTCACAGGGAAGAGGAATTAGATTCTTCTGGAGAGACCCTTGAGGTGAGGTCCAGGACTGTGGTGAAAATCTGGAGAAATACATTTCAGTTGTCTATGAGGAAGATTTTTCTCCTGGTTGCAAATGGCTAAAGATATTTCACATCACTGTTCCTGGGAATATTCCGACCGGAATCTGCTTGATGTCATGGAAATTTGGGGGCAGTGCGGCAGTGTATTAACACTATGAACATTTGGACATGCCTCTTAGATAGAATCACATTTTTTTGGCAGCAGCAGAACATAGCTTCATACCCACTATTAAACTTTCTTCTATTTTTTTTTAAAGATTTTATTTATTTATTTATTTGACAGAGAGAGAGAGATCACAAGTAGGCAGAGAGGCAGGCAGAGAGAGAGAGGGGGAAGCAGGCTCCCTGCCGAGCAGAGAGCCCGATGTGGGACTCGATTCCAGGACCCCGAGATCATGACCCGAGCCGAAGGCAGCGGCTTAACCCATTGAGCCACCCAGGCGCCCGACTTTCTTCTATTTTTGAAATAGGTACAAAATAGATGCTCTCGGCCCACTTCCCCACCCCCTCCCTCAGCCTCCTCTCACTCCTGATCCACGGCCCTTCTCCGACCTGGGCTCCACTCCTAACACATCTGTGGGACCCACCTACCTGTCACTTGTCCCTTTTGATTAGCCTAACCATGGGGTTAAGCTGACAGTGAAGGTCAGTGTGAGATCTCTGGAGTGGAGCTGGGGTTAGAGCCGAAAAAATCGAAAGCATTTGCATCTTGATTTGTGTTTTAGAATAGCTGATTTTCTGCCGTTCCCAAAAAGCCTCAATTACAGTTTTATACTCCACATGTCAAGATGTCTGCGTGTCAAAATGGCCTCATCAAAATGTTCTTATGACTACTTGGACACACGCTAGTCAAGTATATGATACAAGGAACTTAAGCATTGTAGGGGTGGTTGAACATGGTTATTTTAAAGCTATTTTGTAATTCTAAGATCTGAGCTCTTACTCAGTCATGCCCCGATGCAGTCCTTGGACCATGCTGGTCTAGGACAGAGTCTCACCATCTGCATTAAAATGCAGAAAGATCAGAACAGTGGATTCAGTATTTTTCTAAAGCTAAATTTATTCCATTTTAAGGACTTTATTTTGAGATAAGGGTCTTTATTTTCTTCTTGTCAACGTGTTGACGCATTCTTCTTCTCTAGTTTTTAAATAATGGTGATAGTAGGTGGTATTTAAAAATGCCAACAGACAAAATAAACATGCCTGTGTCATTATTACACTTTTTTTTCTTTTACTGATATGTGAATTCCCAAAGTCTGGGAACCCTGGTTTAAGTCACCTAATCTTTGGAACCTCATTTATTTCTTGGTGAAATGGGCAGAGACTCACCCGGGGTTCCCAGCAGCAATGTTGTTCAGTTTTCATGAGCTGACGTTCTTTATAGACCAAAGTGCTGGACGCTTTGTGTGATATAAATGCGGTGAACACTGAGTGGACAGCAACGTCAGTGCTGGCGAATGAGTCATTGCATGGAGGGATGGTGGAACAGAAGTAAACTCTCTCCTCTTGCCCTATTTCTTTCTTGATTAGCATTTCCTTCTCAGCTTCCAGGAGCACACACAAGTGTCAGACAGGGAATTTGCTGTGCTCTTTCAGAAGCAGAATGACAAAGTTTCCATCAAGGCAGCCGGAGGAAGACTGGTGTACCCAAGGAAACCAACAAGGGTCCTTCTGTGGGACAAGGGAGGGCAGGGTGGGGGTGAACATGGGGGTTGGAGAAGAGCCCCAAGAAGAGGGGAGAGGAGTGGTCCTGTCTGTCCCAAAGTCAGAGTGAACTCGGGTTGTGTTTATTAGGGAAGGGCTTTCCACTTGGTGTGAGGAACTGGGTTGTGACACAGAGACACCCCCCCCCCCCGCCCCCAACCCAAATAAAGCATGAGTCTCTGGTGCTGCTAAAGCTTTCCGGCTGATTCTCCTATATGGCCAAGAGAACCAACTCTCTAAGTTCGCAGGGGGGATCTTTGAAAAGAATAACCAGGCTATAGCTCATTTCTATTAAATATGGCACATTTTCCCATTCAGTTTTCCAGGAATTATTGTGGCCAGCAGGGGTTTTGGTTAGTGCTCACTCCAGGGCACCTACAGGCTAGACTTGATCTCCATCTTTTGTCTTGGTATCTCGCTAGGGAATTAATAACATGTTGGGGGGGAGGGTTCCACTTAGGAAGAAATTCTTGCCTTGTGCAAGGATGTCCAGAGCAGCAGTGTTCCTAATGGTGGGAAGGTGGAAACAACTCAGTGTTCATCACGAGGGCGCAGACCCATCAACGATGGCGTGAGATGGAAGAGTGTGTGGCAGTTCAAGGGAACAAGTTCAGTCAGTCAGTATCATGGTATTACATGCCATGGCATAACATGGCATGAAAAAAAGAGCAAGTTACAGAACAACAGACAGAGAATAAAGCAATTTACCAGGATACTTAAAACACAGTGCAACTGGGATGCCTGGGTGGCTCTTTGGTTTCAGCTCAGGTCATGATCCTGGGGTCACGGGATCAAGCGCTGAGATGGGCTCCACCCTCAGCACAGAGTCTGCTTGAGGATTCTCTCTCTCTGCCCCTCCCCCACCTCAAATAACCAAATAAATCTTTAAAAACAAACACAATGCAACTACTTGCTATTATAGAGCCCTTACTATTTCTGGATATCTATACAGGGGGTACAAGTAAAAGCTACAAGACTAGACAGGCACACACCAGATTCACCATGGTTATATTTGGGGAAGGAGAAGTACTTTGGTCCCTTTACAAAAAAAAAAAAATCACTGAAGGCAAATATGAAAATTATTACATACATTTCAGGTTATGGATACATGGGGATTTATATGTTCTTTTTTAAAATATATTTTTAAAGGACTTTATTTATTTATTTGACAGACAGAGATCACAAGCAGGCAGAGAGAGAGAGGGGGAAGCAGGCTCCCCGCTGAGCAGAGAGCCTGATGTGGGGCTCGATCCCAGGACTCTGAGATCATTACCTGAGCCGAAGGCAGAGGCTTTAACCCACTGAGCCACCCAGGCGCCTCCGTTCTTTGTTCTTTATTGAAGTTTACGTATTATTATTATTATTTTTTGAAATTCAGAAATGTAACTACTGGGAAAAAGAATGGTCTCTGGAATAAGATCCTCTTGGATTCCAATCTTGGCTCTTCCACTTGCTGTGTGTGTGAGACCCTTAGCTATCTCACCTTCTGAGGGCTTAGCTTCCTCATCTGTAGAATGGGGACAGCACTGCACACAGTTCCTGATGCGTAGTTAGCACCCTGTACAGTGTAGCTATTATTAATGTCCTCTAATGGAGATGATACTGATTGACTGCTCCTGTTCATCCTTTGAAACCCGGCTTGGGTGTTATCCCCACCTTTCCTAACCATCCCAGTTAGGTGGCTCCCATTAATCCTATATTCTACCCTGTATGGCATCCTGCACACTGTCATCTTCTAATGACAGGGATGTGTATGCATGAAACACTGACTACGTGTCAGGTGCTCTTCCAAGCAGCTAGCACACTGGCCCATTATCCCGTCTCAATTTGGAACAGATCATCATCATTCCCACTTTGCATTCTACTTTAGAATGACCTGTTGGTGTCTCCCCTTATAGGCGGTGAGTTTCTGGAGACTAGGGATTGTGCTTGATCAAGCTTGGCACCCTCTGTGCTTGGCGCAGTGCTGGAGAAAAAGAGGTCATTCAAGACATTGCTGAGTGAAGAATGAATGAATGCATAAAGCAGGCAAAGCGAACCCAGCTCCTTGGTCTCTACAGGGCTAGAATGTGTGAGATGGTTCAAGGGTCTTTTGTGGACTCCTTGGCTCTACTCTGTTACCGCAAGTGCCATGTCTCTGGGGGATCCCAGGAGGGAACTGGGTGAGTGTCTCCTCTTAGGGACAAAGCTTACTGACTATTATATAGTTAAAAATGTATGCCATGTGCTCCTTCCCAAAGCTCTTTGGCCAGCTTACTCTTGGGATTTACATCTCAGCTTGAGGACTCCTTCTGGTCCCCCACGCAGAAGCAGGCCCCCGTCACATACCTCCATGCAATCCCGTGTGTTTGTTGGCTTGTGTTAACAACTGTAGTCCCACAGCTGTCTGTGGGTTACCACTTACTGTCTGCCTCCCCCCTGGAGCTGCCTTTTGCCCCCAGGGAAGTCGCCGTGTCCCCTTGCTCTCTGCTGTATCCCCAGGGCCTGGCACATTGCAGGTCCTTAGCGTGTACTTGACAAATGAATGGAAGTCAGGAGAGGCTGAGAGTGGGAAGGAGTGGGCTGTTGAAATTCAAGTCAATATTCAAATTCACAGCTGCTACTGAGAGTGTGGCTCAAGTTTTCAGGCCAATATCCTGGGGACCTGTGAGCCTCTCTGTACCTTGGAGCTTGGCAGTGCTCATAAGTGACTCTTCCAGAAGGATCTGGATCAGTGGGCAAGAATCCCCTGCAGCAGGTGTCCCTCCAGAGCCTCTTCTCTGTTAGAGTGGTTTGCAACTTACACTTGAGTGAGTCGGGACCACCTGGGGTCATTTAAAATAGACAGCTGGCCCCTTCCCCTGCTCGCACACCTACACACACACCCACACATACCCTGAATCAGAATTTCTGGGGCGGGGTGAGGAGGGCATGTGTGTGATGCCGCGCATCCTGGAGTGATATCCACTGGCGACTTCTTTCAGGCCACTCCTTAGTCAATTTCCAGTGTTCTTCGTTTATACTCAGGGCGTTCCTGACATACCTACCTTTCAGCTGGAGAAAATGGATCAGGTTTTGAAGGATGAAGAAATGGACCCCCCCCCCCCCTTTTCTTTTTACAGTACAGAAGCATGGACTCTCTCTGCCTTTTATTCTCACTCAACCCCATCTCTCTTTCTTGTCATCTTTGTTGAATCACTCTTACCTGCCTCTTAAGAGACAGATGCCTTGAAACAGGCAAAAGTGGTTGCAGGATGCACTGTTGTGTCCCAAGGCACCTGGGTGGCTCCCGACCCCTCAGACCTGGGGCTACAAATAGACGGTGGTCCATTTGGAACCTCTGGGATGGCTTGTAAAATGGGGCCTTTAAAAGGCACTGTTGCTAATTTACTCATTTCATGGACACATTTCCTGCTCCCCTTTTTCAGCTTACAAAAAGAATTCTGTCAAAACAACGTGAGGCGTCACAGATGTAAACTTTCAAGTCTCTGGGAGCATGAGAACTGAACCATTCCTTGGCTCTTAGAGGATTGCAAGTGAACCTGTTCTCCCCGTACTCCCTAAGCCTTGCTTCTACCTTTCCCCAGGGCTCTGGAAAGGAGGGGCTGTAGTGGGGCTGGTCTCCTGCCCCTCCTCCCTGGGTGCACCTGCTCAGACATCTTCAGGACGCATCAGGGTACCCTTGGCTTGGCCCCCAAAGCACTCAGTTCCCTCACTGTGGAAACCCTGCAGGTCGGGGCTCCAGCCCAGTACTTTTACTTATGAGAATCTTTGGGGAGTTGGGGGGGGTCTGAGAGGGTAAGTGACTGACGGACCCCAGCCCTGAAATCTGGCTTCCTGGCCCCATGTGTCAGGGCGTTCTCCACACTGGGCTCCCTCCCCACTGGCCTCAGTGGTCCTGGCCTCCGGCCTCTGAAATAGGGGCAGTGGTGGCAACTGCCATGTAGCTGATTTGGCTCCGTGGGACTCTCGGGCACATCCTGTGGCCTCTGATCACATTTGATAAATGTTCCTGTCTACCTTAGAGGCCTCTACCCAAGCAAGTTAAACTTGAGTAGAGGTGTTTGGACTGTGAATGTGGTCTGAGATAATTACGTTGTGTAAGGGAGGAATAGAGCTGCCTCTCTCTTAGCCTATCAGCCCCACTTGATTCCACTTGATGTCACAAAAATTGCCATTTATGCCCTACTTCATGCAACACATATTTCTGGAGAGCTTCCTGAGTGCCAGGCCCTGGTGCAGGGCGGGGTGCAGCTGTGGAAAGCTCAGAGGGCTGGAGCAACAGAGGTCACACGAGGGGAAGGGTTTATGTGGAGGGATGTGGGTGTGTTGCTCTGTAGACAGGAGCCTCAGCGAAGGCCCCTGATGGCCCAAATGTGCAGGGAACAGCAGGCTTTAAAGCTGGAGTGGGATCAGGCATGGAGTGGGAAGGAGCCTCCAGGAGGCTGGTGTGGCTGGGGCAGGGAGAGGCAGGGGTGTGGTGAGGTGAGGGGCAGAGCAGACTAGGGTCAGGCTTTGGATTTCAATCTGAGTGGGATGGAGAGCCTCTGTGGGGTTGTTGAGCTCTGATTTAGGTTCTTAAAGGGCCATGCTGGGGGAGGGCAGCTTGGATTAGGGTGGGAGTGCAGGAGCTGGAAAGGACTGGTCAGACTTGGGATGTGTTTTTTATTTTTTTTTAATTTAAATTCAATTAATTAACATATGGCATATCAGTTTCAGAGGTAGAGTTCAGTGGTTCATAAGTCTTATAGGCCACCCAGTGCTCATTGCGTGCTGTACCTCATGCCCATCGCCCAGTTTCCCCATCCCCCCATCCCAGCCCCATCCAGCATCCCTGTTTGTCTCCTATGGTTAAGATTCTCTTATGGTTTGGGGCACCTGGGTGGCTCAGTGGGTTAAAGCCTCTGCCTTTGGCTCAGGTCATGATCCCAGGGTCCTGGGATCGAGCCCCTCATCGGGCTCTCTGCTCAGCGGGGAGCCTGCTTCCTCCTCTCTCTCTGCCTGCATCTCTGCCTACTTGTGATCTCTGTCTGTCAAATAAATAAATAAAATCTTAAAAAAAAAAAAAGATTCTCTTATGGTTTGTCTCCCTCCCTGATTTCATCTTGCCTTATTTTTCTCTTCCTTCCCCTATGATCCTCTGTTTTGTTTCTTAAATTTCAGGATGTGTTCTGAAGGTAGAGCCAACAGTGTTTGCTGATGGGTTGAGCGTGGGGCAGAGAAGGAATGAGTTGTTCAGATGGCTACCAGCCATGTCTAGAATGGGGACATCTGGAAAGGTTCCGAGGCCATGGACATGTCAGGGGCTTCAGGTGTGGAGGGCTTCTTGTGAGAGGTGGGCCATCAGGAATAAGTACCTTCTCCACAGTGGCTACAGCGGCTTCCTGGCTGGTCTCTACTCTGATGCCAAGTTATTGTTCTAAAGGAAGCTTAGCTATCCTTCTCTCCCCTAGACCAGCAGTAGGCCCCATTGCCCTTAGATTATTGTCCAAGCCATCCTGGTGACATTCAAGGCCTTAGCCTGCCTTACCAGCCCATCTTCAGCCATTTCTTCCCCTGTATTAACCTAGGTTCCAACACAGCACACTCTCCTGCCACTCCAATACCCTGAGAGATCACTAATCTCATACCCCCTGCCTTAGTGTATGCTTCTCACACTTCTCTACCTTTCGTGAGCTTTTGTTAAAGGACAGGGAGAATTCTTCCTCTCTAGATTTGTGTCCCATATTCTTCACAAGGGAGTCATTTCTCCAACAAAACTTGATTTGTACATTTAATCTAGTCCCCATTTAATTTTTCTCTGTATTACAGTTATAGACCATTACATGTATATTATATATTTATATTATATTTTTGTATATACTCTATGTTTTGTGTTGTAGTCCTATAGCGGCACTATAATATTGCTTTTATGAGCATAATGTATCATTACTAGATTATGCACTTTTCAAGGGTGAAGCTAGGTCTTACTCCATA
The DNA here is from genome assembly GCA_004024625.1 of Mellivora capensis. NCBI lineage: Eukaryota > Metazoa > Chordata > Mammalia > Carnivora > Mustelidae > Mellivora > Mellivora capensis. Next base: position 65,356 of record PISX010002491.1, on the reverse strand, counting down.
TCCCAGTCTAACCCAGATTTTTAGACCCTTTGTAAATGATCTGAATCACATCGATGAGTCAAGTTAGAAAATGCCTAAGAACAGTTATGAAGCATCAGTGGCCTCTGATCATAGCTACTGCTGGTGTGAGGTGACAGTAAAGTACCTTTTAAAACCTGGAAACAGGGGAACTTTCTGTTTTAGGCACACTCTAGTGCTCAAATTATCATGTGGTCCACTATATTTCCCAGGCTCCTTTACGGTCAAATGGATCACGAACCATCAGATGTCACTTTCCCGGAGCCTCTGAAGAGCCAGCCCTCACCTCTGTCTTTGTCTCCTCGGCCGCAGTGATCCCGTAGCCTGTGCTGTGTAGATGACAGGAATAAATGGGACCTAGATCCAGACTCATCAGATGGGAGGAGGGCCCTGCCATCTCATGACAGACTTTGCAAAAATACGAAATAAATTGTTGTGCCAAGCTACTAAGATTTCGAATTCCCTATTACCTCAGCATAGCCTGCCTCATCCTGACTACTCTGTCTTCTCAAAGTAAAGCTAGTACAATCTCCATATAATGGAGGTGATTAGCCATTAGGGAGAGCAAAGACGGAAATTGTCTGTAGAATTTGCAGGCATCAGATATCACATTCAAGGTGATTCAGAGAATGAGCTCATGAGGCAGGAATAGAATATGATTATAAACAAACAAACAGCAGAAATCTAATCCATCGTGATGTGCTGTGTTTCAGAAGGGGGTTGTAAAAAGAGACACGAACAGCCAGGAGCTGATCATGTCCTTGAGAGGTGTCCTGGCTGAACGGAGGAGCAGCATCTGGGCCTTTTGGAAGGTGGAACTATACCGTGGCGATGGACCCACCAGGCTGTTTGGGCCAGATGCCTTCTTGTCTTCCAGTTATACAACTTCCTGCTCTTACTGTGAAGCCAGACTTGCAGTATAACCTTCTGACAATGCTTAACCTGCGGATAGATTGTTCCAAAGAAGAGAAGGCCCTCACGTGCTATCAAATGTCTTAGCTGACATAATTGACAGATCGTTCTCATGGTAAATTAATTCTCTAGCAGTCTAGTTATTTGAATCAGACTCGGTGAGGCAGTAAGTTCACCTGTGAGAGATGGATCCATTCTCAGTGTGCAGTGGAAATCACGCTCATTCCTGGAGCCCCCTGGCAGGCCCCCTCGTGAGGTCTTTGGGTAGTCAGCCAGCCAGATCGCAGGCTTTCCCTGGGCTCTGTCACTCAGCATTGCTGTGGAAGGTAGTGTGTCATACAGCAAGTGCTCTTAACAGGGGACCTTAGGATGCTTCCAGAACAGAACTGATTGGGAAACACAATTACCTTTGTATATATGACCTAACGCATCTTTGTATTAAGATTGAAGGCCCCAAAACACAGTATTAGAGAAACTTCCCCTTACAAAGTTTGATGGTTTTCGGGAGAAACTTAGAGACCAACACAAATAGAATACATTTTTGTTCATTTAATTGAATTTTAGGGAGAGGTGCCATACACTATATAGTACTTTATACTATATAGTACAAATGTACTATAACTCTGCTATTTTCCCCAGAAACGTCAAAGAAAAATTTAGATCATTAAAAATATGTGTATCTGCAGCTGCGTGTTTGAAAGCTCCCAGCAAATCCATGCGCATATAAATAGTTGCATCTCAAGTATGGCTCACATGAGAAATACATTTTAGAGGTGTTCTCTTCTCTTTGTTCTCCTTTCTAGTTCCAGATGAAATATTGGTTAGGTTCTCATACCCCAAACACCAGGCCGCAGACTAACAATAGAACAAAATACTTATTAATTTTTTATGATAAAAATGATAAATATTCATAAAAATAAGAACTTCTAAAATTGGAGAAATATAAAAATAGAAAGTAGGAAACTTCCTTGTTCTATCCCCCGGAAAAAACAACCAAACAACCTACGGTAAATAGTTTGCTGAATATCATTCTAGATTTTCTCCCTATAGGTATACAACCATATGTTTTATTAGTTACAAAACCGGGGTAATTTTAAGCAAGCTGACTTTCAGTATGCTTTTTTCCTCTCAGCAACATGTCTTGAGCATCTTTTTCATATCAATGGAATATGTATTCTTTAGTGACTAAAGAATAATCCATGTTATGTATGTCCTATAATTTATTTAACCAGTTCCCACTGGTGAGTACATGTGTTGTTCTCAATTTTTCATGTTTATAAGCAATCATGAAATGAATGTCCTTGACTATATATATCTTTGAGTACTACATGGTATTGCCATAGTTAAATTTCTAGGCAAGAAAATATTAGGTCAAAGGATTTCCATATTTTAAATCTTAATAGCATTTGCCAAAAGTTTTATACCAATTTACATACTCATCACCACCATGCTAGCTAGGTTCTTCGTTGGATTTGCATTTTGATTGTCTTAAGTAATAGAATCCTATGGCTAGAATCAGCTATGCAAGGTAGAGGCACAATTTTGACCTCCTAAAATATAAAAAAAATTACTCCATAAAGCACCATTTTGTTTGTGGTTTCATAAATACAAAATGTTAACCATGACTCATGAATGAAAGCAGAAGCTCTACACTCTGTAGAGCTCCCACCTCCTGTCCCCTCAGCCTGCACTGTTGACAACCGTACATGTATGAGGCAGCATGTTGGGCTGGCTAGAATAGGAAGGGCTTTGTGTTTAAACCTGTCTTTTGCATATAAGTCAGTTGGTTGAAATGGGAAGGTCCTTAACTCCCACACTAACTGGCTATGCACCCTTGGGTATATCACTAATTCTCTCTGAGCTGGTTTCCTCATCTGATGGCATCCTCTGAGAATTAACCAAGAAAGTAGACACAGGTCCCTAGCACAATGCCTGGCATGCAGCATTTGCATGTTTTCTCTATCAGCTGAGCTTCATTCCTCTGCAGAGAATAAAACTTCTGTTCAAGGACCCATCTTCACCATGACAAAAGACTGGTTTGAAATTATTTCTTAGAAAAGGGTGGGTATTAGTTGTTGGGATACCCTGTTGTTCTTGATTTGTTTGTAATGTAGGGGACATTAAATTATGTTGTTGAACAGTCTGCTTTTTTGTTTGTATGGGTTTTTTGGAGCGACTTTCTCTGTTTTAACCATATCCATTTGGTTTTGCCAAGTGTGTTGTGAAATGGGTCACATTACTGTTTGGCCATGTTACATAGATATAGTTAATTATGTTTAGTTTTGCCTATTGTTTCCAAAGATGGCTCTGCTGTGGGAGTGACTTGAGCTGAATGAGACCAGTGTTGGGTCTGTTAGACTTTTTACTCTGTGCGCATGTGAAATTGTTTCTTGGGTGAACTGCTGTATCTCAGATTTGAAGCATCTGTCACCAGAGGCAACTTCCTTCTTTTGATAGCTGCCTGGAGGTTGAGCCAGGCTCTCGCAATGCTTTTGGCCATTTGACCTTCTCCAGGATGTCCTAAACCATGGATGGATGTGGTGGCCCATCTGGATGAGCCACGAGAGTCCTAGTAGACATGTCGGAAGCTGCTGGAGAGGAAGACTGGTGTCCTACACGTCATGGTGCTCAGAATTCCCATAAAGCTAACCATATGGAGATAAAGGCTTTGGGTTTCTCATAGGCCATTTCTTGAGAACATCTAGAGCTCAGAAAGCGGGTGGGAAGATCAGCCTGGGGCAGGAGGGAGGCAACACCATCTAATTCATTATACTTTGCTTTTATTTAACCACCCTCAAAGGTCAGGAGGGCAGTTAATTTTCAGATGAAGAAATGAGAATTCACAGGTTTAATGCCTAAATTTAATGAAATTTATAATCTTGAACCCACGACTCATGGTTCAGTGCTCTCTCCGCTAGTAACAATCAAAGACCATCACTGCGCTGCAGATTCAGGAGGCCCAGATTCAGCATCCACAGCGGAGTATCAGCGCCCAGCCATGTGAAACTCAGGAGTAACATGATCTAGTGGGAAACAAGTGAAACTGAGGCAAAGGCGTAGTGCTATGGAATGTGTTGCTAAAGTCAGAGATGGAAAGACCAAGGACATTAAGATGTTCGGGGATTAACACTGAGATACCAGTTGCTTCACCCATCCCAAGACCCAGCTGAGAGCTGGAGGCTGTTACACCCATTCATCAGGGTTCATTAGGTACTAGACATGGCAGAAGCTCAGGGGAAATGAAGCCTCATGACTCTGGGTCACAGGGGCTGCAAGCAACAGAGACTGTATGTAGGGTTCACATCCCACACCCCTGCTTCACCACCACACCACCCCCTGAGTGCAATGAACAATGCCAATGATGTCAGACTGAGCAGGGCTCCATGAAAGTGTTTGGAGCCCACTTGACTAGATTCTCTTCTTTCATGCGGACCTCAGGCAGCTCATCATTGAAATGTGTGCTGTTCAAGCGTCAGACTTCTCTTTCTGGTGATACTCTGACTGAGCTAGGTTTAGACTGCTGCATGCCTTCAGTCTCCTTCAAATTTAGTACCCATTCCTAGCTCTGTTTGTTCCACAAAATATTTTGTAGATAAGAACATCTTTTCTCCATTAGGTTCTCCAAGAGTCCAGTTACACTATGTCTCTCGATATAAGTCCATGATCTTAGATCATGCTCATGTCCACTTGGTTGGGAGGTTCCTTATCCTTCTTCCTTCCCTCCCCTCTGTCCTGGCCTTCCAGCCTCAGATATACCTAACAGCTTTCTAGGAGGTTGATAGCAAAATATATTCATAAAGAGCAAAGGTCTTTCTTTGTTGCTGTTTGTTTTTTAAAGCCGAGTGTATTTTCATTTGCGGTAGAGAATAACCACAGAAGACACAAGTGTGGCTGCACAAATGATTTCTCTTTAAATGAATGGTTTAATTGCTCTAAAGTAGAACACAATAGGGTGACAGGGTGGGGAAGGCCATGCAGAGTCTACTGTTTAAGTAAAATGCAGTGATTTAGAGAAAAGTAAAGAAAGTCTTACATTGAAAGGCAGGAGGAGTCTCTCTGCATGAGATGCTGTGACATTTTCAGGCTTATGTCCTGGTCCTTGTTTTATTTTTATAGGAATTAAAGGTGGATTATACTGAAACACAGAGAAATAAATACTGAATGGGGTGCTTTTAAAACCACTTTTCTCTCTGAAAGTTTTTGATGCTTTGGGGTAAGTAAATAAAATATTTTCTTTTGTTATATAAAGGAATTGAAAACTAGGAGACAAAATAAAGTCCATAAAGTCTAGCTAATCAAGCCTCTAGATCCAGTGACAAATTTATAAAAAAAACAAGAAATAGAGGAACATGTTAAAAGACACCATGAGATGCAATTGGTAAAACTCAGTTATAGAAAACTAAAGAACAAATAATCCAGTTTCTTCTTTACTCCTTCTCCTCCCTCCTCCTCCCCCCTTTCTTCTACCCCTCTTCTTCCTCCTTCAACAACAACAACAACAACAACAATGGCAACACATGGGAAGCATGAATAGGGCAACCTATAATTTAAAAGAGAATTAAGATGTATAACAATTAATAATAATTACTTACTTAGATCCCAGTTCAAATAAGCAAACTATATAAAAGATTTATAATCTTGAAATAACTTCAGGAGAACCCAGTAGCACATTGACCTTAGATTGTGGGCTTTAATATCACTCTCCACTAAGAGGAACTAGGGTTACTTGGAGAATTGACCAATTGCATGCATGATACACAGTATGAATCAAAAAGAACTTTGTCCTATCAGATAGCAAGACTATACTAGTGCCATAATGAAAGAACTCAAGAGATGGGAAATGTGAACATCAATAAGAGTAATGGGTAGAAATAGTTCAAGTTTGTTTGAATTCATGAGTTTATAATGATACTTTAAAAAGTAAAAACTAATCTGTCATCATCAGAGGATGGCAAAGTTGGGTAACTTATGATTCAAAACTGGGCAAACAAGGGGGAAGAATCAAACATCTATTCTTTTTTTCTAAATGAATGGTGCCATTGTGATAGCCAGGTAGATGTGGGGGAAGTTTCTTGCTGCGGAAGTATTCCAGGTAATAACTGAAAGATGAATATTAATATTCTGTACGCATGAATGAATTGGTGGATCTAGGCATTGAACATGAATGACTGGTAATATCACAAAAGTAGAGACAACCAGATTTTGTGCACCCCTCAATGGAAGAACATAGCATCCCCATAATATATCTTCACAAAAAAATACCTGAATATGATTAAGTCTCTGGAGGCAACTCCCAATTTATAGGAAATACAGAGGGCAAGGAAACACGTTAAACTACACCATGGGGCTGCAGGTTGTGGGACGTTCATAGGACAAACAACCTATTTTCTTCAGCAAATATATTGCAAGGAGTAAGAATAAGGGATGGATAAGGAACCTGTAAGATCCAAGGAGATTTAAAGAACATCAATTAATTACAATGTGTGGACCTTCTTTAGATATTTTTTAAGTATCCTAATTTTTAAAAATGATAAAAATGTTCATGTCATTTGTGGGATGAGGAAATTTGAACATTATCTCAGGAATTATCTTGTTAATGTGATACTGGTTATATTAGAATCTTTATCTTTTGTAAGTACCTACTGAAATATTTACAGAAATAATATGAGGTCTGAGATTTGCTTCAAAAACATAGGGCTGGGGGCGTGGTCTGTCTGGATGGAAATGAGGCCAGACCGAGCATGGGTTGACGGTTGTTGGGGCCAGGTGGTCATTGTCCTATTTAGTCTACTTTGGTATAGGTTCAAAATTCTACATCATAAGAAGTTAAAAAAAAAAAAAGGGAAATGTGAACACTGCTCAATGTTTCATTATGTTGAGGAGTTTATGTTACTTTTTTTTAGAAGTATGTTAGTGGCAGTTCAGGCTTACACATTTTGAAAAGATAAAATGGTTTCTAGTATTTGCTTTAAAATAATTGCTGTTTGTGGTGGTAAAAATGAAATAAAAGTAGTTGTTATTGTATAAGTTTGAAAATTTCCTAAGTTAAAGGCAATATACAAAAGATCAGCTGGGTTGTAATTAAAAAAAAAAAAAGAAGATCGCAGCATGGAATAATTAGTGTAAAAATGCCTTGTGTCCATGACACATTGAATGAAAGCCATACGTTCATTTTTCTTTTTAATATTTTATTTATTTATTTGTCAGAAAGAGAGAGAGCACAAGCAGGGGGAGAAGCAGGCAGAGGGAGAAGCAGGCTCCTTGCTGAGCAGGGAGCATTGCCTGACTGGCTTCTTCATGTTCATCATGACCTGAACATAAGGCAGACACTTAAACCACTGAGCCACCCACGTCTTCCTATATGTTCATTTTTATTATTGACATTTCTCATGCTAAGGTATTGTGTCATTAAAAACAAGATCTGAACACAAATCCACCTAAAGCAAAAAAAACCTAAAGCAAAATGAATAGAATATTAATCTGGTGATGTTAAAGAAGACTTCTTTGTAGCAATCCTATAATAAAATAAGGAATTTCTCAGTGCTGTTCCTAACCCCTGTATCATTTGAAGGTCAGTCATGCTATTGGGTGTGTGTAGCCACAGAGAAATTGTCTAGTGTTGTTTATATAAACTGCATGCTAAATTAGCTCCCAAAGTTAAACTAGAAGTTTATCAGTTAGACCTTGAAATTCATATGTGAAAAATAGGTAAATTTACATAGGACACAAAAAAGAAAAGATAAGCACTCATTTACTTAAACTTTAAGATGGACTGGCATGGGATAAGAAGGCAGTTTTTATCAAATTGATAAAATGAGCTACAAAAGAAAAAAGTGACTTGATTGTATAAGGTCTTCAGTTCTGGACACTGAAAAGTAGATAGAGGGTAGTGGCAAATTCAGAGTCAGAACCTGTGGAGTTCAAACATCTCCAAATACAGGGTTGCTGGGGATTGCTCACCCAATCTCCATTTCAAAATGTCTTCTGGTCGCGGATATTGGAAATCTAAAACTAATGTGCACCCAAGTCCTTTGCAGCTAGGATTCTGAACGAGAATCAGGCTCTGCTAGTTACATGAAGGAAGGCAGAAGTGAGGTGGGCGCCATCTTACTTCCTTGTTTTTCTCCACTGTTCAGTGCGGGTACTCTGCAGCAGCCCGGCAGTGTGTTGTCTTCAGCCTCCTGGGTATTGAGAAACAGAGGCAGAGCAAATGGGGTGGCTTCTCGACTCTAGCCTCCTGGTCCCTGGATTACGGCTCTGGGAGTCTGTACCTTCTGTAGGAGCCCTAGGGTACCAGCTGGCCTGGCGGACCGGTCCTCGTTCTGGGAGTTACTGCTGTAAGCTCACCCCAGAATGTGACCGTCAGCCTTTCCAAAGATTTTATGAGCACCCAGTTTCCTATATTAAATCTCCTTCTGTTTAATATGCCTAAAATGATGTGTTCTGCATTGTGTCTGATGAAACCAAGCAGTGTTTAGGTTTTCAGCCCTTCACAAATGAGTGTTAGGCTTGCTGAAATTTACTTTTCCTTCCTCCCCCCTACCCCCACCCCATCCCAATGACCAATTCCTCTCACATCTCTCCCTGTCATCCCTATGTCTCATTCTCTTAGTTCCTTCACGGTTTCTTGCCAGTGGTCCCTACATTCCCTGGTGTCAGGACTCAGGAAGGGACCGAGACTTTAGGGTGGCCCGCTGGAGAAGAGATGCGAGATTGCCTCACACTCAACTGCCTCTAGGTTAATTTGCAGATTCAGCTCTCTTGGAACTGTACCCATCTTTCCTCCTCCACACCTCCTGTCACCATGATGCTACCATGTAGAGTTTTTATCTCTATTAAACTCGAAGCTCAGAGACATTAAATGACTTGTCCCGTGTGTGTGTTTAAGTGGCACATTCAGGATTGGATCCCAGTTACGTCTCACTGGCGTGTTAACTTTAGAAAACACAGTGTAGGTATATGATAAGCATCATAGTTTAGTTCTGCAGCCCTACCAAGGATTGAGTGGGAGTTACACAAGAAACAGAATGATTTCTTTTCTTCTCTGCTGGGCTAAGAACCTTCGCCTTTCTGTTGGTGAGTGGGAGACAGCCAAGGAAGAAGGCATAGGGAAAAAACCCTCACAAAGGATGAGTGAACAAAAGGGACAAAGGGCAGGGGAGGTGAGCTGGTGGTGCTGGTGCTGTGGTCCTGGTGTGAGGTTAGTTAGTGGGAAGTTGGCACTTCCCCTGGGCTGGTGGCGGTGGTCCTGGTGGGGTTAGCGGTGGTGCTTTTTCTGCTGCTAGTGCTCAGACGTGGGGGGGGTGATTGCAAGCTGCTCCAAGAGTACGAGCACTGCGTCTCTCTAGCTGGCTGTGCTGCTCACCCCTTTCGTTCTACCGTGAACCCCACTGTCCAGTGAAGGAGGGTGCTTCTTTCTGGCTCAGCAAACCCCAGGCAGCTTGGCCAGGGTACAATTAACTCAATGTCCAGATGCACACTCTGACCTCCTGTCTTCTGCTCTGTAACTGTGTTGGCTCCGAAGAACTAACAGGTGTCTCCCTGGATGGTAGCCCTCCCCAGTTTGAGGATGGGCCTGGGAACCAAAATAAACGAGGATTCCAGGTCTGCAACTTTCTGGCTGGGAGCTTTTGGCCAAGTTCCTTAATTTCGTTGGGCCTCTGTTTCCTCATCTCTAAAATGGGGCCAGGGTGGGTGGGGGAGATAGATACTACTACTTCGTAAGATTAGACTGTGGAGAATTAAGTGAGTTAGTGATCTAAGACCTGGCAGGTGCTTAGCACAGGGTATCTGTTATATTAGCTATAAACACTTTAGGTGGGGTCAGTACATCACCTCGGTTGGGGAAGCTGATGAGAAAACAGGCGAATATCAAAGTGTATCTTTTAATTGACTAAAATAGATTTTCCATTAAGAAACTCTTTTCCCAACTTATGCAAAATACTCTAGTTTCTTGCAAATGAAGTGTTGTGTTTTTGACTTGACAAGGGCATGGTGTACTCTGAGCCACTTACTGTCTGGTGTTAGAAACAAAACAGAAAAACAACAAACAATTGGTATTTGGCCTCAGCGACTCTCATCTGAGCTGTCTGCCCACAGCCGGATCAAAGTCTGCATGCACACTTCAAATAATCCATAGATTAACTCCTCTTAAGAGGAGCCCATCAATCTAATGAGTCATATTAAAATAGTTCCTGATTGTACATTTGCAGAGTGTTAAATGCTTGTAAACATTATTCTGAAAAGCTCTGGTGCCACTAGCCTTAGAGATTTTATTGTCCCTCTCCTTTCTCTCTCTCTCTCTCTCTCTCTTTCTTTCTTTCTTTTTTTAAGATTCATTTATTTGTTTATTTGAGAGAGAGAGAGAGAGTGAGTGTGTGTGTGTGCAAGCAAAGCTGGGGGAGGGGTGGGTAGAGGAGGAGGGAGAGAGAGTACTCAAGCAGACTCTGCTGAGCGTGGAGTCTGATGCAGGGCTTGATCTCACGATCCTGACATCATGACCTGAGCTGTAATTACCAGTTGGAAGCTTAACTGACTGAGCGCTCCCATCCACCCTGGTGTTCAGTCTCTCTCCTTTTCATAAATGTTTGTGTTTATCTATCTATCTATTTATTTATTTATTTTTAAAGATTTTATTTATTTATTTGTCAGAGAGAGACAGAGAGAGCACGGATAGGCATAGAGGCAGACAGAGAGAGAGGGGGAAGCAGGCTCTCCGCTGAGCAGAGAACCCGATGTGGGGCTCTATCCCAGGACCCCAAGACCATGACCTGAGCCGAAGGCAGAGGCTTAACCCACTGAGCCACTCAGGCGCCCCTGTTTGTGTTTATTTAAAAATAACTTACACAGAGTTGAGAGCTCGTACATTCTATATTTTCTAAAGGGAAGAAGGGAATAATCCATTGGGTGTGTATTTCCCCATTTCTATTCATAGACTATCTCACAAAGTATCTGGGACTAAAACTCTATGAGATTGATAATATGCAAAAAGCTAAGCTATTGGGGGTTGAAATGAACATATTTAAGTGGGATGTTTTACGTAGAGTGTTTGCACAGTGCTTAACTCACAACAGTCAATAAATATCAGTTTCTTTTGAATATTTACTAGTGCCTTAATTTGATGATCCTTACTCATACTATGTTTTGAAATTGTTTCCTTCATTTTGCAAGGGATTCTTATGTCTCCTTTTTTGCAATCTATTGGATATTGAGACCATATCATGATCTGACCTAAGCATGATGTAACTTCATGTGGGGTAGGAATTACGTGAAATTGAGAACACTGGGTTGAAACGGAATGTTCCTAGTACCCTAAGGAAAGGATGCTACCTTCTACCGGTCTACATGTCATGTTTCAATACTGTTTGCTTTGAGGTTAAGAGCCAGATCATCCCCTTGCTTCATTAAACTTCAAAGTAGTATTCAGACAACCTTATTTGTCTCCAGTCCCCATCTATTGATTATCATGGCTGCTCTACAGACGTGTCATGACTATCAAGGGATATATATTTACTGGGGACTGATTTTGGCAAGAAATACAGAGTAAGTATGAGACATTCATAGAACTGACTATCTAGCCTTAGAGGCCAAAATGAAACTATGTTGTTGCTATTCCCTGGGAATGATGCAGATGCAGAGCCAGGCAACTGCTACTCTTGTCCCTGTGTTGGGTGCCCATCAGGTTCCCTGGATGGTCTGGCCTGTCCTCCTCACAGCCCAGACCTCTTGAAACTGCTGGTTGGGTTGAGATGACCACCTTTCTAGAAAAAGCAATATCATTCTTTGCTGTAGGTACACGCATGGCTGGCTCCCCATCCAGAAGTTTCAGGTAAGTTCTCAAGGTCCATTAGTAGAAGAATGAGAAGTGAGAATGAATCGAACCTTAGAATTACACTTTGGGTTTTGGGTTGTATTTAGTGACTGGTTCCTGAAAGGCTTTCTGCCCCCTAAGCCCAGCACACTTGGGTCTTCTCCTTGGTCACAAGAGGGTTACAGCTCTCAATGAGGAAACTTGACGTCTGATAAGAAGCCTGAGTTTTGTTGTTGTTGTTGTTGTTTTCAGGTAGTACATGGGGGTCAGGAAGCAGGAGTGGAGGATGTCCCCTTGACCTGTGAGATAAGAAAACAAACAAACCCATCAGAGGCAGGAATGACATTTGTTCCGATGCCTAATTTTAGAAACAGACTGCAAGTAGTTGAGTTGAACAACTCCAACAAACAGGTGAATGTTCTTGCTCTCACTCTGAGTGCTGGGCTATGAAACCAGGGCGCACAGGGATTTATAAACAGATAATTGCTGATAGATCAGTTTTCTACAGGAGTGTCTGAGATAGTCTGGTTGGGTCTCTGTGAACTAGAAAATCGACTTGGTAGGAACTGTAGGATAAAATGTAATGTTTCCTACATTAACTGTCCAGGAAGCAATGAGGAAAGGGAAGTAGAAACCCCCCAGAGAGAGAACTCTCTTGATTGAATCTTTATGACGCTCCATAACTAGGGGCTCTGAAGAGGTGTCTGGACATTCAAAGAAAACAGGAAGATAAAAGGCTGTCTAGATGAGGGATAGCTGATGCGTGGCTTATATGCGAACCTCTTCCTTCCTGTGCCATGGCAGACATCATCGACTAATCATGGTGCTTCTTCCTGCTAAGATTTGCAGTTTTTCTATGTTGAGATCTATGTAACTCTAAAGACCATCTCATCCTGTGTGAGATCTTACTTTGTGGGCTGGAATAAATTAGAAATCACAAGACAGCAAGAGACTGACATCTATCAAACGGTTTCATTCTTCCTTTATTCCAGTTTACTATGGTGATCATGAAGTCTCCTAAAGAGAAGGTGATCCAGGGGACTTCAGTCTGGTTCAGGAACTGGTCTGATTTTTATTTTTTTTGGCGTAATGAGATTAAGGTTGATTTTTCAGCAACAGACTAACACTAACCAAACTTTAGGACACTGGTCTTGGGGCACAATAATAAATATATTTGGCCTTTGTACTTAGTTTCTGACACAGAGCTCCTTATTATTCATAAGGAACCCCATTGAAAATACCTGAGTTTATGCTAATGAGGTAACTCAGGGTGGGACCCCTTCATAGACTGGGTTGGAGCTGGTCACCAGAAAGACCAAACAATTAGGGCATTGGAACTTTTAGCCCCACCCTCCAGCCACCAGGAAGGAGGGTGGAAGGGGAGTTGGAGATTAAAGCTCTATAAAAACTCTTGAACAATGAAATTTGATGAGGTTCCAGGTTGTGAGCACCTCACAGTGCTGGGAGGGTGGTGAGCTAGAGAGGATGGGAGTCTCCTGACCCCATCCCTCATACTTTGTCCTGTGCATCTCTTCCATTTGGCCATTCCTGAGTTTTATCCTTTCATAGTAAGTCAGTAAACATAAGGCATGTTTCCCCTGAGTTCTATTAGCCATTCTAGCAAATTATTAAACCCAGGAAGGATATCATGGGAAGCCTGATTTATAGCTTGGTTGGTTAGAAGTGCAGGTGACAACCTGTACTTGCCATTGGCCTCTGAAGTGGGGGCCCATACTTTGAGCCTGAGCCCTTAACTTGTGGGATCTCATGCTTTCTCTGGGGAGATAGTTTCAGGATTGAATTAAATTTATAGGACTCTCAGTTGGTGTCACTAAGAATTGGAGAATTGCTCGAGGTGGGGGAAAACTCCACATCTGGTGTCAGAAGTGTTGAGAATAGAGGAGAAAGAGTTTCCTTTACAGATGTGTAAACACAAATACCACTTATTAATGCTTAGTGAGTCTTATATTAGCATTTGTCTGACCTGGGTCTTATCTTCCTCCTAAGTAAAATTATAATTGGAAAGTTTCTTGAGAATTATGGAATCCAAACTGAAAGAATCAGTTGCATAAATTCATTCATTTATTATTTCGATCATTGTGCACTGAGCACAAATTGCTCTCATGGTGATACCTCCATGCTGGTGAAAGGAACCAATGATGAACAAAGAAACAACAGATAATGCAAGGTAATTTCAAATAGTGTTAGGTGGCATGAAGAGTATAAAACAGGATATCGTGGTAGTGAATCAAACATTTAATTGATTCACGCTTTCTTATCTGAGCGGCCTGTCTATAGTTGGTAAGTTCATGACACCAGAAACAGAGGAGCTAAGTGTAGTCCGAGACATGCCTTCCCCGGGGCAGTGCTTTGATGGGGACTGCCAAAGCATGCCTCAGTGTACCCATGGGTCACAGCTCTCCTGCAGATTAATCAACGTGCCCTGATGCTGGAAGTAGCATAGAATCATGGTTAAGAACCTGAGCCCTGCAGCTGGAACAGACCTGGGTTCACACCCTGATTGTGCCATTTTTAATCATTCAACAAAAGTGCAATGAGAATTATGTACCAGGCACTGTACTGGTGTTGGAGACAGGCAGTGAACAATGGGAAGTCCTTGCCCTCATAATGGCTATGTGACAAAGAGTAAATGGATAAACATGAAATATGACACATTTTTGTACCCCCATGTTCATAGCAGCATTATTCATGAGAGCCGAAAGATGAAAGCAATTCAGATGTCTACTGGTGGATGAATGGGTAAACAAAAGGTGGTATAAACACATGATGGAATATTATTCAGTATGATGCACTATTATTCACATGATGCAATATTATATTATTTCTATTCAGAAAAGGAAGCAAATTCTGACACGTTACAACATGAATGAACCTTGAGACCATTAATGCTAAGTGAAAGAAGCTAGCCACAAAAAGACAAATACTGTGTGATTCCACTCATACGAGACGCCCAGAATCCCTTACGAAAGGTCCACATAAGTTCTCAGGGATGGAAAGTAGAATGGTAGTTGCCAGGGTGGGGGGAGTGGGGATTGGGGAGGTGTTTCATGGGGACAGAGTTTCAGTTCTGGAGATGGTGGTGGTGATGGTTGCCCAACCATGTGAACGTACTTAGCACCACTGACTCATATACATAGAAATGGTGAAGATGGTCAATTTTATATCCTGCATATTTTACTTCCATTAAAGATGATATGAATCTAAAGAGGGTAATGATGATAAAGAAGAATAAAGCCATGTACAGGGAGGGAATAGAATGGTTGGGAAGTCACTATTTGGGGAAGGGTGGTTTAGGCACAGCCTAAACAGGTGACAGGAGGGACCTGAATAAAATGAGGGTATAAGTCATAGGGATGTTTGAGAGAACATTCCAGGCAGAGGGAAGAGCAACTGCAAAGAGCTTGGGTTGGGAGCATGGTGTTTGTTTGTTTTAAGGATTTTATTTATTTACTTGAGAGAGAGTGTGTATGTGTGTGGGTGAGAGAGAGGACCAGCAAGGTGAAGGGCAGAGGGAGAAGCAGACTTCTGGCCAAGCAGGGAGCCCGATGAGGGGCTCAATCCCCTGACCCGGGGATCATGACTTGAGCCGAAGGCAGACGCTTAGCGGACTGAGCCACCCAGGCATGTTTGATGCGTTTGAGGATCAGCCCGGAGGACTGGACTGGAGTGGAAACAAGGTTTGAGAGGGAGACTGAGGCTGAGGCCCGATCAGGTAGTAGCACTCTGTTGGCCATGTTAAGGACTTCAGGTCAAATGGGAAGTCATTGGAGGGTTAGACCATAGGAGTGTTATGGTCTTAGTCATATTTTTTTTTTTTTAGATTTTATTTATTTATTTGACAGACAGAGATTACAAGTAGGCAAGAGAGGCAGGCAGGGAGAGAGGAGGAAGCAGGCTCTCCACGGAGCAGAGAGCCCAATGTGGGGCTCGATCCCAGGACCCTGGGCTCATGACTTGAGCCGAAAGCAGAGACTTTAACACACTGAGCCACCCAGGCGCCCCGGTCTTAGTCGTATTTTTAAAGGAGTCACCCTGACTCCTGGGTGGAGAATAGACTGCTGGGGCTCAAGCATGGAGGCAGGATGGCCAGCAGGAAGGGGATGCAGGTGGAAACCAGTGAGAGACCAGAGTGGCTTGGACTAGAGTGGCATGGGTGGAGACACAGAGAAGAGACTGGATTCTGCTTAGGTTGAAGGTAACACCCAAATGGGACTGTGGCCAATGATGCAATATTTCTGCATCACGGTGATGGACATCTGCTCAGGTTTCATGTCTCCCCACTGTGACAGCTTTATTCCCATTCAGTCTGTGCCAATCCAGCTGCCTCTCACTGCCTCTGCTTCTCCTTACTGAGGCACAGGGGACATCCAGGTCCCTGATGTGGGATACGAGGGCCTGGAGATCCAGGATACTGCCTCCAGCTCCCCATCTATTTTCCTTCCCCCTCCAACTACCCTGTCCCACCCTTGCTCCCTGCTCCTTGTTGGCAGTGATGGGCTGCTCTGGAAGGTCCCCAAGGCATACTTCTCAGCCTGATGCTTTTGGAACCCGATGCATGTAAAGCCTCATCCCATTTGAGAGATGCGGACCTTTGGAGGTGTGGGGAGCACTGCCTCCAACCTCTAATTTCTGTCTCTCCTGGTCTTCTCTCCGTTCTTCAGGCCACCTGCCCTCTTTCCCAGAGGACACCTCCCTCAGTTGACTCTCCCAGAGCTGTTTGGCCAGGCTTGCCTTTTGAAAAGTTTAAGAAGGGTGGATAAAGGGATGTAAAAACCCCACTCGATCTTGACTAAGCCTTTCCAGGGATCTGATAATCCTATTATGGATGTTACTCGTTGAACCTCCATTTTTTTTCTTGGTGTTCTCACTTTAACACCCTAATATTCTTCATCCCAGATCTCCCCAATCCACTAGAACAAAGGTCATTTAAAGAGAAATGCAAAAAAGGGAAGCAGCGGGATGGAACCCCAAATATTACTCCTCTCAGGTGACTGAACTATAACTTGCAACATTTTCTGTAAGTTTCCTGAGTGAAGTCCCCGGAGCCCCAGGAGCCATCTCCGGGGTGGCGGGAATGGCAATTACTCGGTCTCCTCTGCTGGTAGGGTGGGTGCAAGGCCCACCCCTGGCTGAGGAGGTTCTAGAAAGTCTCCAGAGAAAATTGTTAAAACTAATGAGAAACAGGTTATCATTGGCATGGGGAGAAGCAGGATGCATGGAAATAGACAGCTGTGTAGTTAGATGTAGGTTTCTGGAAGGTAAAAGGAGCAATGGAAAAAAAAAACACAGTGTGCTGGGGTCAGGGACCTTCCAGAACAGGGTGGGAATGCCTGGAAAGATGAGAAAGCACCTCAGACACCTGTTGTAACCAGGTCAGCCCCTGTTTTCAGCATTGGGTTGGCCTCTTGTCCAACGGGGCTGGAAGTAAGGTCAGGCCGTGGTGAGATACGGAAGCTGTGGGCTTTAGCGAACATGCCGTGGCTCAGAAGCTGTGTTGTTCACCACCACGAACCATTTTCTTTATAGGTAAAATAGGAATCATACTGTAATAACCTCTGCCCAACCCACCTCCCATTCTCCTTGGCAGGGAAGGCCTCCTGGTATATAAAAGATCCTAAATTGGGACAAATGAGGGGATGGGAGGCAGAAGTTAATGAAGGTAGAGACATAATGATTGAAAGTTTCTTCAGTAACCCCCACCCAGGAGGCCTGGGACACTTGCTTCCATCTGAGGGTTCAATGGGCTGCTTATCTCTTCCCAGAAGCAGAGGTATTTGGTGGTAAGTAGAAGCTCTTTGTGGTGGCTTCCGGTGGGAGTTGGCTGGGTCTGCTGAGTGGGGTCTTCCCTGGGCTGATGATGTTGGCTCTTAGCAACAGGCATTCCAAATGCACAATGCATAATTGTGGCCCTTCCGGAATGTTGAGTAGTGGTCTGTAGGATGCCAGCTGCAAGATGCTGCTGTGTTCACACTCGTGCTAAGGACATGGGAAGAGAAGCTAATATATTACTGCTGGAATTCTTCTATATTAAGGGGAACCTTGCAATTTACCCCACAGAGCCTTGTGGAGGAAATCAGGATCTTTTTTTTTTTTTTAAGATTTTATTTATTTATTTGACAGAGAGATCAGAAGTAGGCAGAGAGATGGGGTCGGGGGGCGTGGGGGAAGCAGGTTCCCTGCTGAGCAGAGAGCCCGATGTGGGACTCGATCCCAGGACTCTGGGATCATGACCTGAGCTGAAGGCAGAAGCTTAACCCATTGAGCCACCCAGGTGCCCGGAAATCAGGATCATTTTTTAAGAGACCTGCGCAAATACGGGGCCTTCGTTCCCTTTATTTTATTCTTTAAACATTTGCAATTGGAAAATTTTATCATCCTGGAATTATTAAGTAGTTTGGGAGAAAGACTATTTTTAAATTTATTTATTTATTTATTTATTTATTTATTTATTTAAGGATTTTATTTATTTATTTGACAGACAGAGATCACAAGTAGGCAGAGAGGCAGGCAGAGAGAGAGAGGAGGAAGCAGGCTCCCTGCTGAGCAGAGAGCCCGACGTGGGACTCGATCCCAGGACCCTGAGATCATGACCTGAGCCGAAGGCAGCGGCTTAACCCACTGAGCCACCCAGGCGCCCCTTAAATTTATTTTTTGAGAGCGCTTTTCCTTATTTATTTTCATGCTAAAAAAATTTACCCTCTTGGAAGCCAAGTGTGTATGTGTGTGTGTTTAAAAAACCTTGGCATGAGCACAAGAGGCCGACCTTTAGCTTCAGAGGAGGAGGAAGTGCAGCGAGGGACAGCCGCAGAGGGCAGGAGGGAGGGCGGGATGAGTCAGTGTCTTTGCAACGCCGTCCTCTCAGGCGTGAGCCAAGCCAGTCCATCCAGTGCTGTCTCAGAACTAGAAATCCCATAGAAGAGACCGCTGTGGTGATGACAGTGTAAGCAGTTCCTCTTTTGAAGCCTTGATGCTCCTGGAGCTGTGGGAGCAAGTCGGCTTCCATAGGCCTTCCTCAGTGATTGACAAGCCCTAACGAACTGTGTGTTTTCTCTCCACAATGCGGGAGGGTGTTGGTGACTACCAAGAATGACTGGCTGTATCATTGGAATGTTGGTGACTACCAATGAATGATTGGCACAGGGATGGACGGCATTTCAGGGGGGGCTCCAGGTGTCCGTGACCATGGACCATCACCTCAGTTTTTGGCCACTGCATTTACTATCTGAGAACGGCGGCCTCCTCCTCTGTCTGAGGAGACGGTGTCATCGTCAGTGGCGATCTCTCTGCCTCTTCATCCTGCATGAAACCCGTCTCACCTAATGGAAAGGGGGGACTGAGCTTCCTGCTTCCACGTTTCTAAAACTCAACTCACATACACACACACCATGGGATTCTTGATTTCGTAACAACAGTTACCCTCACCCTCACCGGTGATGGCGAAGTTCAGCAAAATATATATATATATATTTTTTTAATATACATCTGGTTCTAGACACAACACATGCAATGAAAGAGAAAGAGTGAGTGCTTCCTTGGGGGTCTTACAAACTATGTGAGCATAAAGACAAGCATTCTTCCTCCAGCACACCACTGAAACTCTTCTCACCAAGGTCATAAGTGACCTCCTAATTGCCAATCCCAGCAAATCCTTCTCAACACCTTTCCTGACCTGGCTGACATGACCTCATGTTTGAACACCTTCCCTTGGACCTCTAAGACAGCACCCAGCCTTGTCTTCCCTGCTGCTGCTCACAGTAAGTCTTGAAGTCACTTGCTTCCTAAACCTGTCCCGTAAATGTCACTGCTCTTTCTCAGGGTTCCATTTTTGGTTTTCTTCTCACTCCTCATTTTTTTTTTTTCTTAGCCATTTCATCTTAGCCCAGGGCATGTGATTCTACATTTTAATAAGCTTCTCAAGTGTGCTGATTCCCAAGCAGTTTGGGGAATTTCTGGACTTCTTAATTGCTGTGGTTCTTAGCTTCCCATCTATAAAATGGGGATAATAATGGTACTTGCCTCATTGAACTGCTGTTAGGATTAAGTGGGAGATATATATCTCTATCTATCTATCTATATATATCTATCTCACTTATAACAGTGCCTAGCACATAGATTTGTATAAAGGTCTGGTTGTTCTTATGTTTGGGCAGAAGACATAAGGAAATAGAAAATAAGTTTTCAAAGGAACGCTGAAGTCTTTTTGCAGAGACAGATCATTGTTCCCCAAAATTTAATCTCCCTTTTCCCCAGATCCCCACAGCTGCCCAGCTTTCCTTGCAGCTAGGTATAACTATGTAATTAGGTTCGGGCAAACAAAGGCTAAGTAAAAATATCCTGTGGCATTTTCTGGAAACGTCCTGGTAAGTCAGCCAGCTTGTGCTCCTTGTCCCTTCTTCTTTCTGCTATTCTGCTGCCTGGGACTTGAGGTGATGGCTGCCATCTTGAAAGACGAGCATGAGGAGCACCTGTCAAACTTGGGATGGTGAGCCAGATGCTCGAGGCCCTCATGGAGAACAGTCTCCTTAACCCCCTATTTATTTACATCTGGACTTGCACATGAGAGGGGAGATAAACTTCTGTCTCCTTAAAGCCACTACTGTTTGAGGTCTACAAGCTGGATTGCAGCCAACCTAATCTTGACTGATACAAAATGCTGGCAGTGCGTGTGGAATTAGGCATCGAAGGCCCAATTTTGCTTTATTTGGTGGGCAGTAGGAGAACTACCTCATGTTTAGGGTAACACAATGGGAAATGCACTTTAGGAGGATTAAACTTCCAGTCACGTAATGGTAATGAAAGAGCCTAAAGGTGGGGAGAATAATTAGGAGACTGATAGACAGTGGGCAGGACAGATGGCAATGAGAGTGTCCGCTGGGTGACAGTGGGGGAAATGGAAGGAGACATTGGATGGCAGCAGCCATGTTAAAAGAGGGCCAGTGATGCTTTGCAGCAGATAGGGTGTCTTGGTGAAGATGTGGGAGAGGGAAAAGGTGACTTTAAGATTTTGAATGAGGTATTTGGAGAATGGTTCAGTGGTTTGCTGGAACCGTCTTGTACTGGTCTCTTCCCCATTCTGTATTCATTGAGTTCATGTTGATAGCTTGAAATTGGCCATGGTGCGAATATGGAAACTCTATAGAAATCAGTGAATGCTACAAGTCAGACTCATCCCATTCCCCCACAGAGTCCGTTTACCAGTACATCACTGGCTCAAGTGCCCACAATTTGAAAGTCAGGAGGATGAGCTGGTTTGTGAGACAAAATGAACTTCACCTTAACCATGAAGATTTCATGTGTTGGCTAGCTGCAGGGCAGGTGGAAGCTAGTTTGGAAGCAAGCACACAATGATAGAAATGCTGAAGCTATGGGTATAAGAGATCATCGGGGTTCATATTTCTTGTATCTTTACTGATTTTTATATCTGCTTGGAGAATTGTGTTGAAAATCTCCTGCAAAGGTCCTTTTGCTTTGTATATTTTGATACTATGATGTTAAGTGATTAGACATTTAGTACGGCTGTGTTCCTAGTAGATAGAACCTTTTTTATTCATGAAATGTGTCTATTTCTAGAAGTGCTTCTCACCGTTGAAGTCTATTGTCTAATATTAGTACAGCCACATCTGCTTTCTTAGGCTTAGTGTTTGCTTGGTATATCTTTTTCTTCCTATTACTTTTTTTTGTAAAAAAAAAGTAAGCTTTTTGTAAGTAGCAGTCAAACAAATAACTGGGTTTTGTTTTGATTCCTCAGTCTTTCAATTGGAGTCTTTAGTTAGCTTGCATTTAATGTAATTATGATATATTTGGAATAAGAAATATGATCTTTTTATTGCTTTCAATATATTTTACCTATACTTTCTTTTTTTCTCCTTGTTTGCCTTCTTCTTGACATTTTTAAATGTTCCCTTTCTTCCTCTATTAATTATAGTACAGTTTATGTATAAGCTAATACATTCTCTTACTATTATGTAGTGCTTACTTGAGTGGTAACACAGATTGTCAATTTAAAATCTAACATACATTCATGCTATTACTGTTTTCCAGACACAATAAACATTTACTATTGTTGTCATGTATTTTATTTTATTTTCTTAGAGGAGGGGAGGGACACAGGGAGAGAGAATCTTAAATAGGCTCCATGACCAGCACAAAACCTGATATGGGGCTCAATCTCATGACCTTGAGATTATGACCTGAGCCAAAATCAAGAGTTGGATGCTTAACCAACTGGACCACCCAGGTGCCCCTCTTGTCATGCATTTTAATTAAAAAAAAAAAAAAAAAGATTTTATTTATTTATTTATTTGAGAGAGAGGGGGCAAGCGAAAGCACGACCAAGGTGGTGGGAGAGGAAGAAGTGGATTCCCCACTGAGCAGGAATCCCAATGTGGGACTCGATCCCAGGACCTTGGGATCATGACCCGAGCCAAAGGCAGACGCCCAAGGACTGAGCCACCCAGGCACCCCCATGTATTTCAATTTTATATGTATTTTAAACCCAGTAAGACCATTGTCATTTGATATTGTCAATGTCTACGGAGACAGTTGTGTTTATTATGACTTATGTAAATTATGTTTATTTAGATTTGCCATTTGCATTGTTATTTTCCTTTACTTCTGAGTTGTTGTCCACGGTCATTTTCCTTTTGTGTAAAGAAAAACATTTAGTGTTCTCATTAATATTGATGTACTGCTGATATTCTCAGTTTTTGCTTGAAAATATATTTACTTAAGCTTTACTTTTGAGGGATTATTTTTTTTCTGAGTATAGAATTCTAGATTGGCAATTACTTTTTCAATACTTTAAAGATCAATGGCTTTGGATTCCATTGTCTTCTGGATTCCATTACTTCTTTTGAGAAGTAAGGTGTCAGTAGTCTGGTTTTTTTTTTTTTTTCCTTCTAATTATGTCTTTGGTTTTTAAGTAGCTTCACTATGTGCAAAGATACAATTTGTGTGTGTGTGTGTGTGTGTGCATGTGTGTGTGTTTCTGGTGTTTGTAACCTTCTTGAGTTTGTGGTTTGACATCTTTATATAAATTTTGGGGAATTCTCAGCTATTCCTGACTTTCTTGGGATTCCACACACATTAGGCCATTTTTTTATACCTTTTTCTATCTATCGATACTTCATACATTCTTCTGTATTTTCCTTCCTTTCATCTTTCCTTGCTTCAGTATGGACATTTTCTTCTGATATTATCTAGTCAACAAATTCTCTTTTGAAATAATTTCATAAGTTCAGGTATTACATTTTTCACTTCTAGAATTCTCTGATTTTAAAAAAATGTAGTTTCTAAGCTTTTAGCTCCTGGCCAATGTTCTCCATTTTTAAAAAAAATTCTGAAAACATATTAAACATAGTTATTCTAAAGTCAATGCTTAATAAATTCATTATGAGGGTTTCCTTTAGGCCAGTGTCTGTTGTTTTCTTCTTGGGTCCCTGACAAGTTTCTTCTCATTTGTCTGGTCATGTGTATATGTATGTTAAAATATCTGTAATGTAAAATTTGCTATTTTAACTTTTTTTTTTTCAAGATTTTATTTATTTATTTGACAGACAGAGATCACAAGTAGGCAGAGGGGCAGGCAGAGAGAGAGAGAGAGGAGGAAGCAGGCTCCCCACTGAGTAGAGAGCCCAATGTGGGGCTCAATCCCAGGACCCAGAGATCATGACCTGAGCTGAAGGCAGAGGCTTTAACCCACTGAGCCACCCAGGCGCCCCATATGGCCCAAATGTTAATTCCAATCACATGTTCTTCTATCTATTTGCAAAACTTTTTCATCAGCCCAAACAGAAGCTCCTGTACCCATTAGAAATAACTCTCCCATTCCTTCTTTCTCTCAGACTCTGGTCATCACTAATCAATGTTCTGTCTTTATGTATCTGCCTGTTCTGGATATTGCATGTAAGTGGGACCACACAATATTTGCCCTTTTTGTCCAGCTGATTTCACTTGGCATAATGTTTTCAAGGTTCAAGCATCTTGCATCATGTGTCAGAACCTTATCTTTTTAAGGCTGACTAATATTCCATTGTATATATAGCACATTTTGTTTATTCATTTATCTGTTGATGGACACTTGGATTGTTTCCAGCTCTTGGGTGTTGTGAATGATGCTTCTTTGAACATTGGTGTGCAAGTATCTGTGTCTTTGTTTTCATTTTGTGTGTGTGTGTGTGTGTGTGTGTATACCTACAAGTGCCATTACTGGGTTGTATAGTAATTCTGTATTTAAATTTTTAAAGGAATTTCCAAACCATTTTCCACAGTGTCTGCAGAATTTTACATTCCCAACAGTAATGCAAGAGGGTTCCAATTCCTCTGCATTCTTGTCAACACTTGTTATTTATTCATTCATTCATTCATTCATTCAATTAAAAGTCATCCTATCAGATATGAAGTAGTAGCTCATGTGGTTATGATTTGCTTTTACCTAGTGACTAATGATATGGAGCATCTTCTCATGTGCTTATTGACCATATATCTTCTTTGGAGAATCTTCTTTGGACAAATATCTATTCAAGATCTTTGCCCATTTTTTACATTGGTTTGGTTGTCTGTTAATTGTTGAGTTATAGGAATTCTTTATATATTCTGGATATTACACTCTTATTTCATAATTGGCTTATAAACACTTTCTCCCATTCTGTGAAGTATATTCTCTCTGCTAATAGTGTCCTTTGAGGGACACATTTTTAATTTTGATGAAGTCCAATTTATCCTTTCTTTTGTTACCTATGCTTCTAGTGTCATATTTTTTAAAAAAGATTTTGTATTTTTTTTTAAGTAATCTCTACACCCAACATGGAACTTGAACTCACAACCCTGAGATCAAAAGTCACATGCTCCACTGACTAAGCCATTCAGGAGCCCCTGGTGTGATATTTAAGAAATTATGGCCAGATCCAAAGTTCTGAAGATTTGTACCTATATTTTCTTCTAAGAGTTTTATAGTTTTAGCTCTTATGTTTATCCATTTTTAGTTAATTTTGTATATAGGGTAAGGTAAGAGTCCAGTTTCACTCTTTTGCTTGTGGATATCCAATTTTCCCAGCACTGTTTGTTGAAGAGGCCATTCTTTTCCCAATTTAATGGTCTTGACCCTATTGTGAGAAATCAATTGACCATAGATGTCAGGGTTTATTTCTGGGCTCTCAATTCTACTCCTTTGGCCTTTATATCTCTCCTTACACTAGTACTGAACTGTTATTTTGTAGTAAGTTTTAAAATAGGCAAGTGTGAGTCTTTCAACTTTGTTCCTTTTCAAGATAGTTTTAGATACTTGGAGTCCTTTGAAATTCCTTATGAATTTTAGGGTGACATTTTCCACTTCTATAAAAATTGCCATTGGGATTTTGATAATGATGGTATTGAATCTGTAGATCACTTTGGATACTGTCATTTAACAGTATTAAGTTTTCCAAACCAATGACCATGGGATATGTTTCCATTTATTTAGGTCTTTAATTTCTTCAATAATGTTTTGCAGTTTTCAGTGTACAAGTCTTGTGTCTCTTTGGTTAAATATATCTGTATATATTTTATTCTTTTTGATTTGTAAGTGGGATTGTTTTCCTTCAGATTGTTCATTGCTAGCATATAGAAATACAAGTGATTTTCTTGCTCTTTATTTTGTCCTACTACATTGTTGATTTTTTTTTTTAGCTCTAATCATTCTTTACACAGATTCTTTAGCATTTTCTATATATCAGATCATGTCATATGCAAATAGAGATTATTTCACTTCTTCCTTTCCAATTTGGATGCCTTTTATTTCTTTTTACTGCTTTATTGCTCTGGTTTTGTCCTATGTTGAATAGTAGTGGCAAAAATGGGCATACTTGTCTTGTTCCTGATCTAGGGGAAAAGATTTCAGTCTGTCACCATTGAGTATGATGTTAGCTGTGGGATGTTCTATATGGCCTTTCACATATTGATGAATTTCTCTTCTATCCTTAATTTTTTTTTTCATGTTTTTATCATGAAAAAGTGTTGAATTTTGTCAAATACATTTTCTGTATCAATTGAGAAGATTATGTGAATTTATTTCTTCATTCTATTAATGTGGTATATTATATTGACTGATTTTCATATGTTGAGCTGCTCTTCCATTTTTGGGATGAATCCCACTTGGTCATTGTACATGATCCTTTTTTTTTTTTGGTATAGAATCCTATTAATTGGCTGTTGAAGACTTTTGCATCTATATTCATAAGAGATTACTGGTCTGTAATTTTCTCTTCTTGTAGTGTCTTTTTCTGGCTTTGTTATTAGGATAATGTCTTCATAAAATGAGTTTGGAAGTGTTCTTCTTCTTCAATTTTTTGGAAGCATTTGAGAAGGATCAGTGTTAATTCTTCTCTAAGTTTAGTTTAATTTTCCAATAAGCCATCTTGTCCAGGACTTTCTTTGTTGAAAGGTTTTTGGTTACTAATTCAATCTCTTTTTCTTCTTATGGGTCTATTGAGATTTTCTATTTCTTCTTGAATCAGTTTAGATAATTTGTAAGTGTCAAAAAATTGTTCATTTCTTAAAGGATATTTAATAGGCTGGCATACAGATGTTCGTAGTATTCAGAAAACACAGTGTGTGTGAATTTTGGAAATTTATTGAGTCTTCCTTTGTGAAACTGCAGGTTGAAATTGCAGGTAACAGATTTTGAAGAATATTTCACAATTGTTTGAAAAGACTGTTTTCGGATAGAATTTTGTAGATAAAACTTGAGCTCATCAATTATATTATTAAACCTTTGATATTTTTCTACCTTTTTTGGGGGGAGGGTCTATTTGCCCTATCAGTTTCTGAAAAAGATTATTGAATTTCCAACCAAAGCTATTGTTTTATTGCATTCTTTTGGACTTTTTCTTTTATGTTGTGGAATCACATTGGTAAGTGCACATACATTCACATTCATTTTATCTTCTTATTCTTCTTGAGCATTTACCAAAGTATAATGTCCCTTTTCCCCATTAAATTATATTTTGTGATTATTAATTATTCTGGCTTAGTTTTGGTTCAGATTTTCTTGGTTATCTTTTTTATTTCTTTATGATTTTTCAAAAGCATAATGCTAAATTTAAGAAATCCAAAACTGATTGGTGAGTTCAACTCATGCACATCTGTATGACTACTGCTATATTAGGACTTATTTCTGCTACTTTATTTTGTGTTTTCTATTTATGCTATTTTATTTTTATTTCTTTTTCTTGCTTCCATTGAATTTTCTTGTGCTGACTTAAAGCTGCTAATTTTATTTACGTTCTTCTTATGTTTACCCCTAGCTTATCAAAATCATACTTATGTCCCTTTTTCATAAACTAATCATATCAATATTTTTTGCCATGAATGAGATACTTATCTTCATACACTCCTGACTCCTTTTGGCAATTGCTTTTATTAATCCACAATGCCATTTTGACAGCATCTGGATTTAATTCTGGATTGTTATGAATGTATTTTTGTTTTTCTCCTTTCAAAAATTTTTTTCACTTAGTCAACTTTACTGAGTTATGTACCCATCCTTACTTCCACTATCTCATGGCATCTTCCTGAATTTACTTCTTTTTTTCTTTCTTTCTTTCTTTCTTTCTTTCTTTCTCTTTCTTTTTGCCACAGTGTTCCTTCCAGGACTATTTTCAAAGAGGGCCTATGTGTGGTTAAACTTTAAGTCCTGTATTACTGAAAATATCTTTATTTCATCCTTAAATGACAATTTGTGGATATGAATATCCAGATCTGAAGTTCTTTGTCTTTAGCACTTAGAAAATACTGTTTCATTGTTTTCTAGGGTTATTGATGAGGAATTTTTTGTGAATCTGATTTTTCTTACTTTGGATATAATCCATTTTTACTCTCAGAAGCTATTGGAGTTTTCCTTAGCCTCTGATGTCCTTAAGTTTCATGTCTGTATATGAGTTTTTTCTTATTTAACCCATTTGGCACTGCAGGAGCAATTTCTATGCAAAGTGTTATGAGTTCATTTCAATTTTGGAAAATTTTTAGTAATAATTTCTTCAAACACTCCCTCCCCTCTATTTTTTTTCCCTCTCCTTCTTAGGGATTCCTACCATGTGAGTATTAGTTATTCTGCTTTTACACTCCATATCTTCTTACATTTTTGACATCATTTTCCATCTCTTTATCCCTTCTGAAGTCTACTTGGAACACCCCTGGACTTAATCTTCTGGCTTAGTAATTTGTTCCTTGGCTGCTCTCCAATCCATTTATTGAGCTCTTTATTTTAACTAAAATACTTGCCTCCTCAGTGTGCTGGTTAATTATGTGTCCACTTGACTAGGCTGTGATGCTCAGCGGTTTGGACAAACACTAGTCTAGATGTTGCTGTGAAGGTATTCTGTAGACGTGCTTAATGTTTATAAACAGTTGACTAAGTAAAGGAGATGACCTTCAACGATGGGAATCAGGCAAAGGCCTTTAGAATACAAGCTGAGGATCCCCAGGGAAGAAGGAACTTTCTGCTTCAAGATGTAACAGATTCTGAGTTTCTAGCCTGCCAGCCTGCCTTATAGATTTTGAACTCAGGATTCGCTTTAACTCTTGCCTCCGTTTCTGGACTGCTGGCCTTTCCTGCAGATTTCAGATCTGCCAGCCCCAACAGTCCCCGAGCCAATTCTTTAAAGGAAATCCTCTCTCTCTCTCCTATTGGTTCTGTTTTTTCTAGAGAAGCCTGGCTGACACACCCATTAACTCCACTTTCTCATTTTCAAAATTTATAACTGCCAGCTCCTTTATAATTTCAATATCCTCCCCTATCTCTGAGGATATTTACTCTGCTTCTTTCAGACTCTCTTTCTGTGTTCATTAAATCTGCTTCCTCTCGTGTAGGTTGTTCAATGAGCTCTTGTTCATACTTAATGGCTCGTTATTTCCCCCTGTGAACCACATTCCCTTGGAAATACTTCAAGAGCCCTTTTCTATTTGTACCTTTTCCCTAACCGGGTGACCTTGCTCCCCAGGGACCTCTTATCTCTACCTTGGGCTGCTCTGACGTTATCCTTCGATTCTAGTGGGCACTGGGCTGAGCCGGCATTGCTCTGTTTCTATTCCATTTGGATAATGGGGCAGATACTGATCTTCCCAGGACAATATTGGGAAAGGAAAGGGCAGAAATGGAAAACTTTCCTTGCTGCCCAGGCTCATCCATGGCCCCGGCTCTTTTTTTAATGTTGGGCACCATTTCCTCTCCACGCAGTGACCCTGCCACATGCTGTGCTCCCAGGTGGGGCTCACGGTTGTGATGTCAGGTTTGGGGCCTCACCAAATTCCTTGCTGCTCCTCTGGTACCCCAGAGTTTGGTGCAGGGGAGGAAGCAGTGATCCGTATTAGCTCCCCATCTTACTGGCACTCTCTCAGCCACTCTCCTGCTTGTTCTGACTGACGGATTGGCGAGCTGATGGAGGACCCGACGGATAGACAGGATTTCCTGTTTTACAGCAGGCCGGTGAGCCTTGACCGTGAGTGGCGATTTCCTATTTCTTCATTCTGAGCGGGAAATTAACCTTACCAACTAGGCCTCACACAAAAAAAGTTCATTGAAAAGCCCGATAACTTGGCAAACCCAAAACAATCTTGTTAGACCTAAGAGATCAGGTATGCGGGTGATGGAGGAGGGAGAGGGAGGCAGGGCATCTTGTGTGACCGCCTCTGTTGGTGCCCCCAACCCCTACCCCCCGCCCCAGCCCCGGGCCGGGACCTGGTGTCTTGCATCAGGGGGCAGAGCAGACAAGGGCTTCTCTCCAGACTTGACTACCTCCCTTAGTCCACGGAGGGCATTTCAGTGCTCTGGGATATGGGTGCTACCATGCCCTTCATTGGTGTCACCCTAAATGCCCAAAGCTGCCTTTATATCTGGGCACCTTGCATGCCTACTGTGTTAATATGAGCACACTGCAAGGTTAATCATCGGGAGGCTGCTCCTTGGAGCTTGTGGAGAATCCCCAGATCTGCTCCCTGAGACCAAGAATTTCACTTAAAGACCAGCGAACTCTTGGTGTAGGCTGTGCTGGCCTGAGTGAGGCTGTTTCTGTGGATGAGAATTCCCGGTCACGCTCTTCATATCCACACAACATCCCGGTCCAGGCGGAGACAGGGGGCTGGTGAGATGTTCGGAGGAACTCCAACTCTGCCGGATTTCACAGTACCTAAGAAAGGGGAGAAGATACTTACAAATTACAGTGAGCTGGGCAGCTGGTGAGGAGAGCTGCAGGTCCTGCAGAGTGCGGAGCGACATGGTTCAGAGAAAGTATGCCACACGCCCTGCATACGGCATGTCTCTAAGTCTCTGGTAGCAAGCACAACAACTACCGGGTGTAAGAACTTTGTACCAGGAAGTGTGCTAAGAGTTTATCTGGATTATCTCTTTAAGGCACCCCCAAATCACGAGATAGTCATAGTTATTAATCCCATTAGACAGATGCCACCTGTGGGAATTAGACAGACTGATTTGCCCTGTATCACACAAAGCCAGTGGCTGAGCTGGTGTGGGTGACTCTGGTGTCTCGTGCTGAACCATAAGCCATATTGCTGCTCAGAGCCCTGGCCCTCTTGTCTGAAGGGTGGGCTGCCCATGATGTGTTAATCAGCATTCCCCATTCGCAGACTTGCCCTTGTACCTTTTCTGAATTGCTTATTCAATAGGCCTTTATTAACATAGCATCTGGTTCTAGAGGATTTGGGGTTAAGAAAGCAGCAAGTGTAAAGCAGTAGCAGAGACCTTTAATAGGGCTCCTTTCTTCTGCTGCCACGTTGGCTTTTTGCTCCTGGGCCTGTTTCATTTTTCTCTGGCAATGAGCTGGAATAGACCAGCGGGGACAGACGCCGCCACAGAGCTGCTGCCCCGGGTCAGTGGGTAAAATGGTCAGATCTCCTCTGCCTTGGGGGGGAGTAAGGAAGCCGCAGGTGACCTTCAGAAATTCAGCTGTGTGCTTAGTGTCTGTAAGCCCCCACTGCAAGGGAAGATGCAAGTTTCACCTCGATTTTTGTTTGCTTTTTGGTATTTTTCTCATATGGGTCTGATGATCCTGGGCTTGTGTCTTTGATCTGCTTTACTGATTCCCACTGTTTCTTTCTGAAGTGGAGGGAGTAGAATGTTTCAAGCCAGGCACCTTTTCTAGTTCTCGTAAGCCTGGGTATGTTTATATAGGAGCCGACTCATGTGCTGTTATTCACGTTGGATTTACCCATGCGGGCTCTCCTAGATATCTTGAGGAAGCCAGTGAAATCATTCCATGCACTTTCTCTTTGAACCCAGAAGCTGTATTTAGCCAAAACGAGATGGAACCATTGCCGAGGGTGGAGTGGGGCTGAAGGAGTGCCTGGTGATATTGTGAGACTGTATTTTGCAAAGCTGGTCCTAAGCCTACTAAAGCAACTCCTTCTGGTGCTTGCTTGGGAACGTTTGAAGGACACTCCTTTCGAGGCAGACCCTGAACACAAGAATGAGGAATAGAGGAAAAGAGAAATAAATAAACCTAGCTATATCACCTAATAAGATCTGAAAGTCGAAAATGCTGGACTCCAGTTTGGAATGAAGTCGGAATGGATTCCTTTGTTCAGTTCATCCTGAAAAATATACTTGTACAATCATCTCTTTCAAAGAATACCTTTCAAATAATATGGGGCTGCAGTACTGGGTGGGGGAGAAAAGGCCTCAATAATGTGATGTCATTTTGATTCCCTTTTCAATGAAAATCTCAACCTTTTTTCATGAACTAGGTTCCAGTCTATCAGAACTCTGAGACCGGCAGGGAGACATCACCACCTGGCTACAGGTGGGAAGTTGGGCAGGCATCTGTTCCTGTCTTGTTTCCTGATGTATTTTCAAGTCCTACACACCAGTTGGGGTAATAAAGAAAGCACTTGAGGTCTGCTAAGCAGTTTTCTCTAAGTTGTGGGCTTTGGAGCCATGCTGCCTGAGCCTCTGCAGCAGGCCGAGGCTGTTCCATTGTCTTGCCCACTTATAAAAGAGAAAGTAGGTGTCTCAGTGGGAGCAGAGTACAACCATCGTCTTCACCGGGCTGTGTGTACAAGGGACATGAATAGAAGCAGGTTTCAGTGGAAGCCTTACGATTGAGCTTTTAGCTTTTATTATTTGGTTTCCATGGTAAGCCTTTTCAACAGACTAGGATTACAGTGTCTTTTACATACCCAGGGTAGTATGAGGAGCGATGCCATGCGTCAGCAGAAGGCTTGAGAGTTTACAAAACAAGCTTGGGTACCAAGCCCCATTTGGTCCTCACAAGAGCCCATGATGGTCATTCCCATCTTGCAGAAGAAGACATTGAGGCCCAGAGAGGCGAAATGGCTTACTCCTGATGGCACAGAGAAAATGGAGCCATGTCAGGCATTGGCAAATTGTGGTTGTGGATTTCAGACGCTGCTCTGCTTGGTCCAGGGTCAGAGGCATCATCTCAGGATCAGTAGACGTCCCTGCCCCACAAATGCAATTGTGCATCCACGATTAGGCGAGTTCTTAAGTGGGAGCGGTACCTGCGGAGGGCATCTGGAAATGTGTGGGAGCTTTTTAGCTTCAATCATTTGGGGTGGAGGGAACCACTGATATTTAGAGATGCGGCCCAGGGATTTAAATATCCTACTACACGCAGGACTGCCCCACAAAGTGAAGACTTCTGCCCAAATTTTCAATAGCATCGCGGTCCAGAAACACAAAAGAGCATCTTTTCCTTCTTTAAAAAAAAAATACATATGGTGTTTATATCTATGATTGTATTTGAGCTAAAGAGTTCTCCCCTGCTCAAAGGAACGTTTGAAAGTGCCTGGGCTGGCTGTCCTTCGCAGTACCTCCAGTTCTAACGTCCGTGTTTCTGGCTTGCCCAAACCTACCCAGGACAGCGGCTCTGGCTCTCGCTGGTCTGAAATTCTGAGATGGAAACACAGGAAGCCGACTATCATTAAGATGTGCAGGTGGCTGGGCCTCTGCGACAGGGACTGGGTCTTGCCTGTCTGAATCACCCAGGTCGGAGATCCTTAGGTCCTCTGTGCTCACAGAAGGGAGTCTGGCTGCAAATACTGTGATTCCGCAGGCAAGCAGTTACCGATGTGGACGGCCGCTTTCCTCCCTGCCCTGCCGAGAAGACCCGGCGCTCACCGTGCCTTCCGTCTTCTCTCGAAAGCTGCTCTTCCGCGCAGTAGGAGATTTTTTCAGCTGGAAGTGTTAAAGTTGGGGGTGGGAGGCGGGGAGGCTGTTGCGCCTGCAGGAACCCGTCTGTCGCAGCCGTGAGCTGGTGAGAGCTGAGATGTGACAGTTTATTCGCAAAGCCCGAGAGCGAAGCTGGCAGCATCTCAGCCCGCGGACGGCCCTGGCCGGCAGGGCGGCGTCTGCTGCCGGCCGCCTCCCCGCAGGGGCGGGGCGGGGCGGGGCGCGGCGCCGCTGGAGAGGCCTGGCCTTCGCGCACCGGCTCTCAGCTGCACTTGGTCATAGGCAGAGGCAGCGCGGTAGGTCAGGCCGGGCGGAGAGCGCTCTTCAGTGCCCTCTTAAGAACCCCCCAGACGTCCCTTACTGGGCACCCACACCCCCCACGAGAGCCCGATGCCGTGGGTGGGCTTATTTCCACTTTACGGATGAGGAAGGACCAAGACCCGCAGCCCTCTAGGCAGGGCGGCCCGCTTGGCACCCACGGCTGCCTGTGCCGAGCCGCGTCTTCCTGGCGGGCCTGCCGTAGGTCTCCGGGGGCCATTTTCTTCCGCGAGGATTGCTGGGGGTGTGAGGGGCGAGGAGGCAGGACTCCGTGGACGGCTTGCTCGTGGTCAGAGTCTCTTGATTCGGCCGGCGCCTGGCACAGAAGACGTGCTTAGGAGCGCCTGTTGAATGAGTACGTTGGAAGTCTAGGCTTCCTTCCCATACCTGTGCGGTGCCCAGCTTCACAGTTGGTTACAAATTCTACCACCTAGCTGCCTCTGGACCTGGGGCGGGCAGTTTTAGGAAGGTGGGC
The DNA here is from genome assembly GCA_004024625.1 of Mellivora capensis. Lineage (NCBI taxonomy): Eukaryota > Metazoa > Chordata > Mammalia > Carnivora > Mustelidae > Mellivora > Mellivora capensis. Next base: position 31,624 of record PISX010002491.1, on the reverse strand, counting down.
AGGGGCCTGGCATGTGCGGTGACGGAGCACTGGGGACGGATGAAGTCTACACACAGTGACTAGAGACGTCACTGAAGCAGCTGAGGTCCACGTGAGGTCATGTTTCACCGGGACGGCAGCCTGAAAGGCTCTCTACCCGCCTGGGCTCTGCTCCTCTCCACAGGACTGGGACTAGGGTAGGGCAAATGAGGCATTGGCTCCCGGCACAAGTTTAAGAGGGATCCAAAAAGCTCTGCTATCAAGATGAATAAAGTTGTCATCAACTGCTTTTAAAAATCTAAATCACTGCAAAATTTAAGGAAAGTCAAGAACAGTAGCAACACTGCCTGGGCTAAGCCATATTAGAGCCTGAGGCAAAGGGAGAATTGCTCATACTGATCCTGTCTTGATTAAAAATATTTATATTTTGCTTATCATGGATTTTTGCATGAATTTTGATTTTTTAAAAATACTGCATTAAAATATAATTTATCTTGATTACTGAGCTTTTTGGTGCCCCTTACTTTTGCACCTGAGGTAAATGCCTCATTCTTCTTACCCTAGTCCCAAGCCTCAGCCATGCCCTCCAGTCCTCGGGTCCTCCCACTGTGCCCATGTTCTCCTCCAGCAGGACAGCCCACTGCCTTCATACTGTGCTCCAGACATGGCAAATACTTTTCAGCCACAGGGCCTTTGCTCATGCCATTCTCCTTTCTTGGCCCTCCCTCCCCCCACATACTGGATTGCTCTGTCCCCACCTCTTTTAAATCTTTGTTCCTTTATTTGTTTATTATGCTTTATTCTAGTCCTGTCCACTCTAGTGAAGGTCTCATGAGGGCAGGTGTTTTATCTGCTGTAGCCCAGCATGTGGTAGATGTTCAGTAATGGTTGATACACAAAGGAATAAAGGAATATGAGCAACAGGTCCACCTGCTGAGGAGTCTAAAAGCTGTAATGAGGAGTTATATTCTAAGGGTTAATAACCACTTTAGGCTTCTGAATAAAGATATCACTATTTATAGTTTACTCTTTACATGTCCAGGCTCTCTGTGAAGTACTTCTAAGATGTATTTTCTCCTTGAATCCTCCCTGGAGCCCTCTCCCCCGACATTTTACAGATGAAGAAAGTGAAACACAGAAAGGAGCACGTCCAAACACGAGGGTCATGGATTTACATGTGGATCCATCTGGGCTTCTGTAAGGATCCTTGTTTGTAGGATGCATTAGATAGAGAAGAGACAGATTGGAAGTCCATGGAAAACCAAGGAAGTAACGTGTGAGGTGAGAGAAGAGAGAGGCCGTGGTGCAGAACAACTTCCCTTTCCCCCTTGTTGCTCCTCTGCTGCCTGTCCACAGGGCACAAAGTCTGGGACTGATGACATGGGCTGATTGCCAGTCACTAGAGAGGCGGCCAGAACTGGGCCAAGAGTGGCTGGCAGGCAAGTCGGTAACACCACTGGCCTGAACACTGTTGACAAACATGCACTCAGGATTTCTCTTTAAATGAGATTTTAATCAGATTAGCAATATCATCTTTTGTAATAACAAACAAACCTGTACTTATTTCTGACCCCAGCATATTAACCAGGGCCTTGCCAGGAGCTCTCCCATCTGACTGGCCAGTCTGGGGACTCTCTTGGAGCTCTTTGAGGGACAGTGGTAGTGTTGTACGAAGAGCAACTGTCAGGTATCCCAGAAAATCTGGCTGCACTTTGGGTCTGTATATTACTTCACGTTGCCTCTTTCTTCAGGATATGGTGGTGATAATCCCTCTCTCGCAGGCTGTTGAGAGGATTAAGTGAGATTGTTTCTACAGAGTGCCTAGCGTGGTACCTGGCACACGGGACGTTCTGCACGATGTTTGTGTTCTTTACTCTTTGTTGTTTGTCCTGGTTCTCTGTAGGCTGGTCAGTAGGGCGGTAGGAGAAGGTGGAGGGCAAGAGCTGGGAGTAGAATGCTGTCTAGTAAACACTGACCGAAAGGGCTAGAGGCAACCTTCAAATTTGGTCACTTGATTATATAAGCACACACTTAAAAGTTGTATAGGACAGGGGCACCTGGGTGGCTCAGTCATTAAGCATCTGCCTTCAGCTCAGGTCATGAACCCAGGGTTGTGGGATCGAGTCCTGCATCAGGCTCCCTGCTCAGTGGAGAGCCTTCTCCTCCCTCTCTCTCTGCCGTTCCCCCTGCTTGTTCTCTCTCACACTCTCTGTCAAATAAATAAATAAAATCTTTAAAAAAAAAGTGGTATAGGATGACAAAATGGCATTTAAAGAATGATATACATAGCTCTAGGGAGTTCAGAGCCCTTTACATGCACATGAACTTATCAACACTGGTAGAATCCCTGGGAAGGTGCTGTCTGTCACCTCCATTTTCAAGAGGGAGAAGATACCTGGGAAGGACCAAAGGCCCATCTGGTCCCTGTTCAGCCCCATCTCCTGAGCCCACATGGCAAGCAAGGGCCGTCTGGAAAGTCAGTGCTGCCTTCAGAGTGCCTGCGTGTCAAAAAAATCCCCCTAATCTTAAGCACCTTAATAAACCAATGCTTTCTGATGGGGGAAATGAGAGCTTTCCAGGAAAGTTTTCTTGAGATGAATTACTGAAACAGCAACTTCATCTTATTAGAATTAACATGCTCTGGTAGAGCCCACAAGGGGATTTGCTTCATTCCAGAGTCCCGAGGGGGCAAGTTGAGACACGATTAGTCAGTATTAATGATTTCTGACTAATCCATTGAATCAGAATTATCTGAATCATTGCTTCACTTGGCTCCTCGTCTTTTCTTTTCCTTTCCTTTCCTTCTCTCTCTCTCTCTCTCTCTTTTTGCACTGTTGACCCATGGTCATTAAAAGGGATGACTCTTTGGGATGAATTTGGGTAAGAAGAGGAACAAAGGCACAAAGTTAGAGCACTACTGGAGAAAGCTGAACCCCATCTGGAGGAGTAGACTATAAGTGCTCCCAGATGAAGAGAAAACAGTTCACTATTTGTGGTAACATCGACCCTGACTGCAGACAACACAGTCATCAGGTGGCCACAGCGTATCTTCTACTCAGTGTGTTAGATGGACTAAGGTGACCTTCCTTTGGGAAGATGCCGGGGAAGCAGGGTGGAGACTCAGGGCTGCCGGGCCTGGTTTGGCTTCACTGCACCAGCCTATCATCCTGCAAACCGGAAGTCACAAGCATTACAAAATAAGGCTGCTGGTCTGTGACCTCGACCGAACCCATGGCATCCGAAGGGCCACAACTCCTGACACCACTCAAGACTTCTTCAGTTGTAGCTGAAATGTTCACCAACCCACTAAGTAACCCTCATACCATGGAGTTTTATATTCATTTATTCAACATGCATTTTTGTGCCTGGCTCGATAAGAGATGCAAGTAATTTAAGGATGAAGGCAGCACAGAAGACTTGCCCAGACTTTCTCTGATTGAATCCTCACGGCAGTCTTAGGACTATGAGCCTGTTATTGCTCCTGTTTGATAGGCGAGATGACCAGAGCTCAGGGAGAAGACTAAAATTTGCTCGAAATCTCCTATGTAGGGAGTAGACAGGAATCAAACTCATGTCTTCTGAAAACACATCTGTGACAACAACTAATGTTATTGAACGTTAACTATATCCAGAGGTACTGACTTCATCGCTTTCCATGTGCAGGTTGACATCTAATTCTTAACACAATCCCATGAAGTAGGTGCTGTTTTTGTGGTACCCAGTTCTCAGATGAGCAAACACAGAAGGGTAATTCAGGAGAGGAAGTAAGAGACGGAGCCCACGGCACATCCAGCCAGCCTGGCTGAGCCCTTGCTCGTGGCCCACTGTGCTGCTGGCCGCAGAGGGGACCCCCCTGTGAGTAGGACACATGTTTGAGTTTCCTTTGGGGAGGAATGTATCAGCCCTGATCTTTCAGAAATCTCTCTATTTGAACATTTAATGGGAACACGCCACTTTCTGGGCATACTTTCTGCCTGTGCACCGAAGTGGTCCTTTTCCGGCTGTGAGAGGGCTGACACTGAGCAAAAGGAGTGCCGTCTGGGGACTGTTCGGGTGCTTTTGGCCTGTTGCATTTGTAGGGCTCTCAGAAGGAGCCGGTGGTGGTCACAGTAACCACCACTCCCATTGTCACACCACCAACATGTTTTAAAGCTCTTCGTCTGTGCTAAGCACTTAGCAAACATTAACTCATTGAATCCTCACAACATTCTTATTGGGTAATTACCGATATTATGCCCATTTTATAGAGGGGTAAACTGAGGCCGAAAGGGCCCAAGCCATGGGCATGGTTACCCTGCTGATAAGTGGCAGAGCAAGGCTACCTGATAGACATTGGCATTTCCCACCTCCCTGGGAAGGCGGCTTTAGTCTGAGCTGCCTGGTCCAGCAGGAGCTTCATTCTGCCTGCTGGGCTCTCTCATCAGTATTCAGCCCCAATGGGCTCTCCATAGAACTGCCCGCTCTGCCCAGAGTCCCTGCCTGCTCCCGGTGACCTTGGGCAGAGACCCTTCAGGGGGTTTGGAGGAAGTGGCTCTGGAGGAACAACTTCTGAGTGAACCTGTCAGGAAGGCGCCTCTGGCTGGGGGAGGGCGAAGTGAGGATGGGTGGGCAGATGGAGGGGAGGGACTGGCTGTGTCAGTCTCCAGGCGAGTAATTCGGTTCCCTTATGGCTCCACATTTATGCCGTTTTTCTGGTTTTATTCACTCGCAGATAGACATAATTCAGGGGGGTTGGGGAAGAAGGGGAGATATGGAGGGCTTATTTATCTGAGGTTAAAAGGTCAGACTTAATGTTTTAGATGTATGAGTCCTTAGGCTGTGGGGTTGGTGTACCGCCTGCGTGATGGTCTGTCCCACCTCTGTATTAGCTTGCTTGGGCTACCATAAGAGAGCACTGCAGACACAGAGCCATAACAGAAATGTATTTGCTCGCAGTTCTGGTGCCTGGGAGGCCAAGATCAAGGGGCTGGCAGGGTTGATTTCTTCTGATGCCTCTCTCCTTTGATGTGTAGATGGCCATCTTCTCCCTATGTGTCTACATGGTCTTCCCTCTGTGTGTGTCTGTGTCCAAATTTCCCCTTCTTATAAGGGCACCAGTATTGTTGGATTAGGGCTCACCCCCAAAGACTTCATTTTAGCTTAATTTCTGCTGCTGCTTCTTTTTAAACAAAATTACATTTTATTATGTTATGGTGTCAGTATTTTGAGTACAGTCGCCCCTCTGTTCTCCAAGTGTTCCGTGCAATAGTTCTCCTTCTGCCCTTCCTCCTCTTCCCTCCTCTCCTCCTCTTCCTCTTCCTCCTCCTCCTTCTTCACCTATTCAAAGACCCTGTCTCCACATAGTCACATAGTGAGAGACTGGGGTTTAGGACTTCAACAATATAGATTTTGAGCAGGACACAGTTCAGCCCATAGCCGTATCAGAGCAGCTGCATTCCCTGGTGAGGAGTGGTTTTGGTTTCTGAGTCCTAATGAAAATGAAGTGGGAGGGATGCCTGGGGTGGCTCAGTGGATTAAGTGTCTTCCTTCAGCTCAGGTCATGATCCCTGCATCTGGGGATCGAGTCCCGTGTTGGGCTCCCTGCTCAGCGGGGAGTCTGCTTCTCTGTCTGCCTCTGCCTGCCGCTCCCTCTGCTTGGGCTCTGTCAAATAAATAAAATCTTAAAAGAGAAAAAAGAAAATGAAGTGGGAGAAAGAGAGGACCGTCAGCATGGCTCACTGACAGGTGGGGAGCCTGCTCCAGCTACAGGCCACCTGGAGACAAGCTGCTCAGGTGAGGCTTCAGAACTGATAGGCAGATCTTAGTTGTCCTTGGCTGCTCTGATGTGTACCGTAAGGTTCTGCCTGGCTTCATCCTTCAGCAGAGCCACATGGGACAGGAGGAGTTGGGGCTGGCTCTGAGAGCCGAGGGCATTTGACCAGAAGTAGCCGCTGAGTTGGTGGAGGCCACACCACTCTTGTCTCCAGGCTGAGACTCATTTAGGCCTGGGCCAAAGTGGCCTTTGTCTGAGGTCCAAGGGGATTGTTGGTTTCATGAGCAAAACTCCCTGGATGGGCAGAAGCAGAGAAAGTTCCTTTTCCTCCTTTGATGGGGCAAGAGCTGGCAGGACACATTCTCCCTGGGGATGGGAGTGGAGCATCTGGGGCAGAGGTGGAGAGAGGTGCCAAGTCAGTGTGAGGGAAGCACAAGCTGAAGGAGCAGGAGGCAGAGGGGCCATTCCAGGCTGGGCCACTAAGCACCAGAGATGGGGACGGCCATCAGATGGCCGGCCTTTTCTAGCGTTTGTCAAGAACTAGACAGCTTGTCATGTGGGGCGTATCACTGGGGCATGTGACACAACTTAAGAAATGCCAGGAAAGTTCAACAAGGTTTGGTTTCCAAAATTCAGACACCCTTGGTTTTGAACAGCATATTTAAGAATTGCTCATGAACTTAAACCTCCAGGTTGAAGTTTTCTTTTAAGCTCATCCTTCACCTATTTCTAAGTTACTAAAAACATATGTGTGCATACATATATATGCACACACATATATCATATATATAATACATTATATTCATATATGTATATAATGATAGTAATAGATATTTGGGTTGTATTTTTCTGATTATAAAAAATATACAATGTAGGAAATGTGAAATATATCTATTTCTATCTCTATCTCTATACACACACACAGAGTCACAGAGGAGAAAACTAAAATCACCCATGAATTCAGAGACAGCCACTGTAAAGATTTTTGACATTATTATTATTTGCACTTGCACAGATATATATGAATGCATAAATACATATCTATACAAAATTGTTTTTACCAAAGGGATCATTCAAGATTTATTTTTCACTTAATGGATTTTGAACATTGCTGACAAGTTTCTTTTCCTTTTTTAAGATTTAATTTAATTTAATTTTTTTTTTAGAAATGATTTTTTTTAAACAGATTTGGTTTATTTGACAAAAAGAGACACAGCAAGAGAGGGAACAGAAGCAGGGGGAGTGGGAGAGGGAGAAGCAGGCTTCCCTCTGAGCAGGGAGCCCAATGCGGGGGTTGAACCCAGGACCTTGGGACCATGACCTGAGCTGAAGGCAGACACTTTACAACTGAGCTTCCCAGGCATCCCAGATTTTATTTTATCTTTGAAGCAATCTTTATACCCAACATGGAACTCGAACTTGCAACCCCAAGATCAAGAGTCACATGTTCTACCATCTGAGCCAACCAGGCGCCCCCTGCCCACTAACAAGTTTCTATGTCATAATTTAAATAGCCCTTTAGTAGTCCATTGCATAGATTTACCACAATTTCTCTAATTCTCTATTGTGGGATTTTTTCCCCCCCACTATTATAAACAGAACTTAATAGAAATCTTTCCACGTCCTATTTATAATAGATGTCTTAGACTCCTTTGAATTTCTGAACCATATTTGTGCAGGAATTATAGTGTGCATTTGGGAGCTTAGTTGTCAGAGGAGAATCAGGGGTGTGATCCTGGAACTCACAGATTGGTGTGGGTATGTCCCAAATTAATCCAATTTTAATCTGGATAAATCGAAACAGTGTCCAGAACAGGGAGCGTCAAGCCGTATCTTGAGAATTGTGCAAACGTCTGATGTTGATATTAAGTATAATGGGAAGTGACAAAATGGAGTTTGTTTAGAAAATGCCACAGGATGTGGGGTTCTTTAAGGGATCCTTCAAAGCAGTTGTAAGTTTACAGAATGGAGGCTGCTTTTTTGGTCATAGAAAACGTGGTCTTGAGTTTTTTTCAGTCATCATGGGCCAAAATATGACAAAAGGAATGCCAGCAACTGATTGGGTTTAAGCCCAGTACTTTATATAAAAGAAGTCTAGGAGACAAGTATGGTAGCTTCACGTTCTTCAGAAGCCTCTATCTTGTCCATCATCTTCAGTGCCTGGCTTCCATCTTGAAGATTACTTCATGGTCCCACAGGACAATTGGAGCCCCAACCATCATATCGTCGTTTCAGGCCGGGCTGAAATTCAGTCCAAAGGCATGTATATGGCCAATTAGTTGTTAAAGTGTCAAATATTTCAGAATGAGTGCCATTGCCTCTTTGCCTCCTTGGATGGTCTCCAAGATCTATGAACTAGAGTTCACACAAGCCATGGCAGGATCCTCCAGAACTGCTCAGCACTAAGGCTGATGTCCATGTGAATGGTTGAACGTATTCAAAATCACTCCCAGTTCCAAGTAGGAAGAAGGAAGGGGCTAGCAAAGGAGTTCACTTTCCAGTAAGCTGGCCTCCTTCACAGACCATTTCCCATAAGCCCCACCCATCAATTTCCACTTCCAGCTCTTTGGCTGCCCTTACCGAAATGCAGGCTGGGAAACGTAGTTCTACAGACACCAAAAGGTCATCCTTCCAACAATAATGAAGTTCTCTTTCTACAGAAGCACAAGTGTTGAGTAGACAACTGTAGTCAGAAAAAACAAACGCTGTGGTGGCCCCAGGGGAGGAGGCTCAGTTGTTCACAGGTTGGTGTGAATGATGTCTTAAATCAAGGCAGCGACATTTTAGGGAGACATAATTCTCCTCCATTATAGTCGGGGTGTGTGTGTGTGTGTGTGTGTGTGTGTGTGTGTGATGTGGGGAGGACTGGAGGCGGGGAGTGGAAGAGTGGAGCAGGAGGGGTTATGCAGCTGGGATGCTGGATCTCTGGAAAGGAAAGGAGCACGCTGCTGTTTTTAGTTGTCAGGAAAAAACGTGATGCCCTCCTCTGCAGAGACCAACTGCCTAACAAAACCCCTCCTGTAAGTCTTTAAAACAAAAACAAATAAATAAAACAAAAACAAACCTCCCCCCAGAGCTGGTAGGAGTGTAAATTAGAAGGCAATTTGGCAGTATTTAGCAAAACAAAAAATTCACACATCACTTGACCCAGCAAATCCACTTCCTGGAATCCATCCTAAGGAATATTCATGTGCCTGAGCGAAGTTGTGTGCACAAAGATGTTGACTGTAGTGCGGCCTTCAAAGGGGGAGAAATGGAAACCACATGGAAATCTATCAATAGGGGATTTGTTAAACCAGGTTACGGTACATCTATTCTGAAGAATTTTTAGAAAATGAAGTAGACTTATTGTATCATCACAGAAAAATCTCTGAGATGTATTTGAAAAGCAATAAGCAAGTTGTATAACGAATCTGAATGCAAGTTTAGTATGATACCACATCCATAGGGAAAAAAGTGTACACACACCTACGTATAAAAGGAATAGAGAGTGGGCCCCACGCATGGACTGTGGGAGGAGGGTGAGTGTTGAAGGGACTTTTAGGTTTTGTCCTATACACTGTTTAACTCTTTCATTTGGAGCGTACTCATGAATTATTTATGCAATTAGCTCGTGATGACACACTAAACCTGTGGCGTCTCTGAAGCAGGTAGCTAAGGCGCCCGAGTGGTAGGAAAAAGACTTGGATTTTCAGTACGGCGGAAACATAACGTCGTCATTTAATAGACCTATAATAACAAGGAGGCAAATAATATGGCAAACACGTAGCTTTGTTAGGAAGCAGGACAGCTCTAGATAAGCCATGTATCTTCACTGAGTTAATCCTCGCCACCACCCTATGGGGTCGATGCTATTATTCTTTCTGTTTAACAGACTTGGAAAGAGAGATGAGGTAATTTGCCTCAGGTCTCTCGGCGGGTTCTGACTAGGGAGGGATGCTTTTAAGCCCTTGCAGCGCTGCCTGCCTGCCCCTGGAGCGTCACCTGCAAGTTTGTGGAGCAATTTCATCTCCGTGATGTTGTTTGTTCCTCAGAGTCCGGTGTTACCCCCTGCCTGCCCTGGGCCTGTTTCCTCATCCACTCCTCACTGCTCCTCAGTCTCCGTTATGCAGATGGAGAAACAGACTCGGAGAGTTCCCATCACTTCAGAATCACATGGCTGACATCTTCATTTGGGTTACCCCCAGAGCTGACCCCAAGATGAAGGTCTGGTTGCAGGTGGTTTATTTGGGAGAGGATAGGGGTACGAGCTGGGAGGAGGGAAGGGAGTCAGTCAGGTGTGTTCATGATGCTCCCTGCAGGGACCTGGGCTTCATCCTGCCGAGGGCCCTCTGACATTGTGCAAAACAGACCACCAAAGATGGAGGGGCCCTGGGTTTTTAGCAGCCATGGGAGTGTTGCTCTGCAGTACTTCCGGTCTGCCCTGGTGAGGACAGGTGCACCCCTGGGGTCACACATCCCCCCAGGGAGAGGGGCAGAAAGGTGTTAGCTTGCTTGTGGCCTCTGGGTCAGCTATGGTGGGCCACCCTCAACTCCACCAGAGTTGAGTGGCACAGAGCCACAATTCGAACTTGAGTCTGTCTGATTCCAAGGCTCCCTGATTTCTGAGTCTACACAGCCAGAAACACAGGCTCCAGCTGAGGCCCCTTGCTTGGTCGTCCACAGACATCTGGAGGAGTGCAGATGGTCTCCAAGATCTATGAACTGGAAGCTCAGATGAGGGCTTGTTCCCTGGGACTGAACGTCTTTTCCTCTGCTCCCTTGGGTCTTTCCCCCACTGCTGGAGAGCGGCATCGTGAGCCACATCCCCTCTCTCCGTTCCTCAGCACTCCTCATGGGCCAACAGGAAAAGCCTGCCCTCTTCCTCTGGGCTCTTGTCTTTCTCCTGCACTGGAGGGGAGGAGACAGCAGGCTGATTCTGCTGCTGGGAGGGCCCCTGGGAAACACTGCTGATGGAATGAATGAGAAGACAGGCAGCTTGGGGGGTGGGGTAAGGAGTTCCCGCAAAGGGCCATGCCGCAGGAGATTGTAGCGACAGGGGTTAAAGGGGATGGGAGGGATCCCTCTGCACAAATTTGTTCTAGAAATATTTTTATTGGAGGCCTCTGGCCCCTGGCCCCTGCTCCCAGCCTGGCCCTGCCTTGTTGGCCGGGTAAGCAGCTTTGCTGGCCCCAGGGGGACCGTGACCGGGTGTTTGGGAAGCCCAGCGTTCCCTCTCTGGTGTGGGAAAGGGGTGGGTGACCGGCGTGAGCTGTGGTGTCCCAGAGCAGGGAGCCGGCACGGTGCCAGGTCCTCTCTGACACAGGCAGTCCCGGGCTTCCTGTCGGAGCCCATGGCTTGGCCCTGAGGCCCAGGAAAGGCTGGAAAACAGCAAGCTCTCTGTTGCCCTGCGTGTGGGCTGCAGGTTGTCTCCTCCGGCGGGAGAGTAATTGGCATTTCCTGCCCCCGTGCAGCCCTTGGCTCTCCGGGGTCCTGCTCTGGTCTCTGACCCCCTGAGACAAGAACAGCCTTTCCCAGCAGGGCCCCAAAGATCCTCTATAGCTTCCGGTCACCACATGTGCCCCTTGCTACGGCTTTCTCTAACTGCCAGATTGTCTGCTGCTCCTGGCCCCAGGGGACAGTCACCACTAGCTGCCCTTTATGGAGCCAGTTAAGAGGCCCGGTGCGCGTTCTCGCTCTTCATCGTCCAGCTCCCTTATGAGGCTGGTACTGTTAGTTTTGTTAGTTTCCCCATTTTACAGATTGATACGAATGATTTTCACAATTTACAGATGTCTTTTCGCGTGCCAGGCAATGTCCTGAGCCCTTGGCTGCAGCCGGCTCTGTTCTTGTTCCCCGGGGCTTGCTGCCTCTCCCCATGGGACGGTCACGCTCCCCACCCTGATGACAACTGTCCCATTTGTTCAACCAATGGGACGGGATTGTAAGTGACGGACTTCTGCATGGAGGCTCTGAGAGCCATTGTGAGTTTGGGTCCTGCCTTTCCCTCCCTCCCCGCCAGCCCCGCCAGGCCCAGATAGGGGAGGATCCGACGTCTCCTTTCCAGAATAAAGACATCCAGCCAAACCACAAAGAACATGTAACAGGGGCAAGAAATAAACCTCTGTTGTTGTAAGCCACTGAGATTTGGGACTTGCTGGTAGTGTAGCGAGAGGTGGTGGATACAACATGCATTACTGCATTTACTCCTAAAACCAGCCCTGGGGGGTAGGTATTCATATACCCATTTTCAACATTAATACTATAACCCCGCTAAATCCTGGCAAAGGAGTCTGTGTGGCTCCGTCTCCACGTAGAGTCAACTTTAAGGAAACACGGGACAGGAGCCAAACTCATTAAAAGGGAATTTTATTCTTATGTCTTTAGAAGAAAATTTAAAGGGGGTCCAAATGAAGCTGTTAATTGAATTTCCTCTCCTGCACCACCTACTTTCCTCTTACCCACAGCTGTTCTCCGGCACGTCACGGACTCGCCCACACCCCCTCCCCTCCTTCCCTGCCTGCCCTCTAAAGTCGACCAAGTTTCTTCCCACTAAAAAATGATCTTGGAAGAGCCTTGCTGGGGGACTCGCTATCTACTTTTTTTTAGGAGAGACACTTTGGTACACCCTGTAGATGACCCACCCACTGACCCAGGGGTCAACCCCGTCATCTAGGAGAGCCTAGGTAACACATTTCACACCAGCCCTGAGAGCAACAGTCCTTTCTTGCTCAGAGGAGAAAGAAGGGGGAGCACTGGCAGAATTCTCTATGACAGGCGGAGGGGAAAGGCAAAGGCAGTGACAATCCCGTTAATATTATTTGTCCTGTTATGTTAATGATGATAATGATGATAATAATCATAATAGTAGAGCAGCTAGGATTTGAGAGTTTACTATAGCCCAAACACTGTGTCCTAAGTGTTATACGTACATTTATGTCATTGATTCCATATTGCAACCCTGTAAGACCACAAAACCCCAGTTTTATGGACAAGAGCATCGCAGCAAAGAAACGTTGAGAAACTTGTGCCAGGACATAAGCTGAGAAGTGACAGAACCGAGGTTCAGAAGCGATTCTGAACCTTGCCATGCTATGCCCATGCAGTGGGATCACAGCTTATAAGCCTCCAGGGGCTTCCCAGCCCCGGGCACGGCCAGGACATCCTTCTCCTTGGTCCCCACTTCTTCTGCTGACTTTGTCCTGTCCACTTCATGCCTGTTCCTGCCCTTCACCTTTCCTTCGGGGTGCTAGCCCCGCGGGAGGATCCTTTTTATCCTCACTCCTGTCTGTTGGCCTGATTAAGGGCATCAATCCTGCAGATCCTGTTCAGCTTTGGGTCGCCTCTCCTGGGAGCTCCCCTGGACATGTGCCCCCTGTTTTCCGTGTCAGGGCTCACCTACCACATCTCTCTCCGCTTCCACTCACATCCCCAGAGCATAGCCCAGGCCGAAGACAGAGCATGTGCTCAACAAATATTTGTTTAATGAATGGATGATGGATGTTTATTTATTCAATTCATGTGAAATGGATTGCTTGGTGACTCTTCCTCTTTGGTGAAGATTCCTGGCTCAGGGTTCCAGGCGGCATCTGGATTTGATATCTAGAGTCAGGGGCCGGAAAGCCTGTGATGAACAACATCTTCCTTCCCGCCTGGCACTTGACTTTTTCATATTTGCCACATGAGATGTTTCACCTTTGTCATCTCCAAAGCAGGCCAGTTTTTTCCCAATTAAAAAAAAAAAAATCTTGAATACCCATTGTCCGGAGACTCAATCGTCTTTTCTTCCAGATGGACACTTGTCACAGTTGTCAGGAGGCCTTCTGTTCATGGGCAGGGATCCGTCAGTCTCCTGGAAATGATGGAATGAGGCCGAAGCCCAGAGAGTGATCTCTTGGAGTCACAGATGCGTCATGTCACACTCTCTGGACTTTAGGAACCCATGACAGCAACATGGAGATCGCTTTCATCAAGGGATGGAAAGAATTCTTTCCCAACTTGTAGTTAAAAAGGAAAAGCAGCCCAAAGGAAGACTAACTGACAAAAAATGGCAAGTGTTGGAAGGCCTCACCTGGGGTCTTTCAGGCTTCCAAGGCCGAGGAAGAAAAGCAGGCAGACGCACAGCTTCCCTCAGAGCCTTGGAATTCTCACATTGGCCACATCAGAGGAACAGACGTGTTCCCTGGGCCTCCCCAGGGCTCCGGGACACTTGGTGCAGAGAGAGGTTGGGTGGGGATAGGCATGGGAGGGGGAGAGTGGGCAGGGTCCAGAGTCCTGCTCCTTTAGGTCATTTCCATTCCCACCAAGAGGAGCTTAGTGATAATTCAGACTTGTGCCTCAGCAAATTTATCCTGAGGACAGATTGACAAGGGGGCATGCACAGCTACCCCTGAGAGTGGAGATTCTGTCGAGCCCGAGCAATATGCTTAGTGGACATATTAGGCTTCAAGCCAATAATTCCTCAGAAATTCAGAATTTCTACAAGAATAAGCCAGTATTTACTGTGTGCCAAGCACTGTGCCGGAGACCTTAAACTGGTGGTTCCCAACTGCATCAGAATCCCCTGGAGGGCCTGTTAAGACACAAACTGCTGGGCCCCAGCCCTAGAGTTTCTGTCTTGGTAATTCTGGGGTGGGGCCCAAGAATCTGCATTTCCAGCAAGTTCCCAGGCCATGCGGCTGCTGCTGGTCCAGGGACGGCACACTGAGAACCACTGCCTTGTGTGTGTTCTTACTGCACCCCCCAAGAATGGCAATGGGAAGGTGAAGCACCTACGTCAAGGTTACATCGCCAGCAGTCTCGGAGTGGGCGCTCTAGCCCCACCGAGGCTCCCTCCAGAGGCTGTTCTCTTTCCTGTAGCCGCTCAGTCTTTCCATCACATTTATCTGCCCTGGGAACTTTGCACTATCAAACCACAAAACCCAATCCCAAACACGTAAAGGACTCGTGTAGCCCGCTGCTCCTCCTGTTCTCTCGGAGTGACAAGCTAGCGAGATTTAGTGCTATGGCAAGCAAGTAACAGTCCAGGCCCGCAGATCAAACGCGTGGCCGAGCCAGGGCTCGAGAGTCTGGTTTCTGCCTAGTGGGGAGGCCCCAAGGCCACAGCGTATTTTAACCGATGTGCGTGGGGAGTGATCAGGCCTGAGTTTGGAAAGGGCCCGCTGCATGGCGGACTGCCATATTGCTTCCACGTGCATGGCAGGGGCCTCCAGCGGGGCTTCACGGGAGGCTCTGACATCGTGGAACCTTGCTTAAAAGCTGCTGAATTTAGGGGCACCTGGGTGGCTCAGTGGATTAAAGCCTCTGCCTTCAGCTCGGGTCATGATCTCAGGGTCCTGGGATCGAGCCCTGCATCGGGCTCTCTGCTCAGTGGGGAGCCTGCTTCCTGCCTGCCTCTCTGCCTACTTGTGATCTCTCTCTCTCTGCCAAATAAGTGAATATATATATATATACATATATATATATATATATACATATATATATATTAAAAAAAAGCTACTGAGTTTATAAACAAGCATAATGACAGCTGCCAGACAGCTGGGAATCTACAGCTCGCACCAAATGGGCCAGCAGTGACAGATACAGGAGAGTGGATTCTTTTTTAGCCTCCCAAGGCTGAGAGAATGGCATGTGACATTTGGCCTTGCACATGGCTCCTACACAAGGTGGACACCAAACCGAGCAAAGCTGATGCACACACGTCTATCTTCTTGAGTCCCTTTGGAACCCACGGACACATGCTGTGTCAGCTGCGACGTCTTCCACTGCTTGAGCAAGTGTTGGCACGTCGGCATTGCGCTGCTGGTGATGGGGCACTGACCGTGAGGATAGGGGGTGGCTGAGCTCTTCAGTGACTGCGCACCCTTGTAGACATGAAAAGGTGAAAATATTCCTAAGGCACAAGCGGTCTCCTTACCTAGAGACCGAGAGAGAGAGAAAAAAAATTATCAGAGGGGTCGGTTCACTTTTTAAAGCAATCAAGAGATTTTTATGGTGTTTCCCTTGCAGAGATTTACTTCTCAAAAAATGACAACGAAAGTAAAAATGATAATAACAAAAAGACAAGCTAAACTCGACAAAGGGAAACAAGCAGCATCTTGTTCAGACATTAAAAATGAAAAATAATCACGAAACAGACTCAAATCTTTCAAAGATTGTACCCTGCATAAAAGCTTGAAGAACTCCTTAGAAGAAAAGTCCTCCAAATAGGGTTAAGAGCTCTGCTGAGAGACATATATGCGTTTTGTTTTGTTTTGTTTTTTTTTTCCAGTGGGAGGAGAAAAATGTGCCTCTATTCTGGGTTCCAGCAGAAACCCGTTCCCTTGACTGGTGGCAGCACCCTCTTGGGTCTCCCATGACCTGCTTTTCCTTAAGCCTTCTCTGGGGTGAGCCCTGACAGTTCAGAAATACTGACTTCAGCGTCTGTGGCTTTTAGAAAGGCAGTGATGAATAATAGAAGGACAAAATGCTGTGAGTGTAGATTCAGCACGTCACATGTGTAGGCACGTGCAGGGGACGGCGAGTTCTATCACCATCCCCTTAGCCAGGACATGGTGTGCCCCATGATAGTCCTCCCAGACAAGCACTGCCAAGTAGTGGCCACTTACATCGTTAGGCACAGAAACTTGAATTCTCTCTCAGTCATATTGCATGAAAGTCTTTCTAAAAGAGACCACACTACTACTCTGCCTTATGTCTCTGTTCCTTATGAACAGAAATTATTTATAGTACAGGGATGCCTTCCAGAATTACCCTAAAAAGCCCAGCTTGTCAATCTTTTCCTCGTCTCTTCTTTCTCTTCTGCTCTTCTCCCTCCCTCTCTCCCTTTCTTTCTCTCCCTCCCTCCCTCCCTCCCTCCCTTCCTTCCTTCCTCCCTTCCTTTTCTAGTGCTGTAAAATTTTCCTAAAAGGTGAAACAACATCTTACCTTTCTTCCCAGGTGCTGTGGGAAGTACTAGAGAGGAGGCGTGGAGTGGAGGTAGAGTGGTAATACCAGGGGTTAGAGATTGTCAACTCATTGACAGTGTGAGGCAGGCAACTCATAATGACTCTTGAAGAAATACCTCAAAAGATACCTTGCTTATGAGGGCTAGCACTTCTAAAGATATTTTGCTCAGAAATTTGAGAAACCGGGGCGGGGGGTGGTGGTGGTGGTGGTGGGCAACCTTTTTTTTTTTTTTTTCCCTTTATGTTCTTAACTATCTTTATTCCATCAGGTTATTACAGAGGGAGAGGGGTGCCAAGTAGAGCAGGGGAAGTTTTCCCAAGTCGAGCATTGGCTCTCACTCTTCATTCACCCGGAGCTGGGCACTTAGAGGTGGTCTCAGAAGTGGTTCATTTTAGTTTCTGAGCTGGGAGTGGGGGCTAGGGTGGTGGTGGAGGGGCAGCAGGCCTCAGAGCCGAGAAGGTGGCCATCATGTCTCCCTATGTCTTCCTGGTCAGTTCATTTCCCTACAACTCTCTGTAGGCTTCATTTTCTGATCTTCCCTCGAGTTGTTTGCCAACTCAGGATTTTAAAGCTTAAGCAGTTTTCAATGGGTCTAGCCTGAGTTTTAACAACAGCACTCTAATGTGCTTCTTACCCCCATGTTATTTTTCCTTACTTGACATTTAAAGCTATTTTCTGTCTCTCCGTACATGTTGCTAACAGTCCCTTGTGCTGCACGACAGTGATTTCCAAAGTGGCCTCTAAAGATGACATGAGTTCATCCTCGGAATGGGCTGAGGGAAGTGAGTGGGCTTTCCAGAAACGGCAGGCTGCCAGAAACAGGGAAGGGGAAGGTTTTCTCAAAATACTGCAATCAGGGAAAGATGAAAGATCTAAATTCCAATTACTAGACTCAGAATCACAGAATTTTAGACTACAGAAAGCACGTAGGAACCTCTTGTTTTACAGATGAGGAAGCATAGGTCCAGAGAATGAAACTGATTGACCTGTGCCTGGCGGAGGCGGGGACATAAGCCAAGTGTCCTGATTCCAAGTTTAATGTTCCTTCTGCTACCTCCCTATCTCATTTCCTTTTGATCGCTGGAGTGCTTTCATTTCCAGGAGAATAATTTCTTAATTACTGTGGCCTACCCGTTGGGGCAGAATTAAAAATGTACCAGCATACTAACATCCATGGCAGAAACATTTTTAAAAAATATAAAGCCTGGGGGCGCCTGGGTGGCTCAGTGGGTTAAAGCCTCTGCCTTCGGCTCAGGTCATGATCCCAGGGTCCTGGGATCGAGCCCCACATCGGGCTCTCTGCCCAGCAGGGAGCCTGCTTCCCTTCCTCTCTGCCTTCTTGTGATCTCTGTCTGTCAAATAAATAGATAAAAATCTTTAAAAATATATATAAAGTCTAATTATGAGGGTATTTTTTTCATTTTCACCTCCCATCCCACTACTGTGTGAAGCTTACTAATATCTAAAAAATATTGGAAGAACTCCTTAACTTTTCACCATGGAAACTATTTGGCAGTTCCAGAATGACACTTTTTTTTTTTTGGGTAACATCAAAAAGTATTATAAATCAAAGAAAAAGCACTTTACCCTGTTCTCACATTAGAGGAAATAAAAGGAATGAAAGAAAATGTGTGAAGGGGGCTTGGTTATCCTATACCCACAGCAAGAAGCCAGGGTCACTGTCCCTTCATTGTGAAAGAGCATGTTTGAACCTTGAGCCTAGATTACAGGGTGAACCTTGGCTCCTGATCTTACTAACTCATTTCTCCCAAGTTGACTTTTCTTCCATTTACTCCTCTAGTATTAACACAGCACTTTAAAACGTACAGATTACAGCAGGAATTTCTCTAGGCGTGCAGGGACATTCCGACTTCCTAGCATTTGAAGAAAAGCTCAGTCATCATTTGATCCCTGTGATTGATTGGTCCGGTTTCATTGATTTCTCATAGAACTTCCAGCTTCATTCATTCACCTGCCCCGTGACAAGTTCATTCCTAATCAGTTTTTCTTTCTCCTAATATAAAGCTTACTAAGGGCGTTGGCTGAAAGTCATGAACTTCTGTGAAATCCAGTCATGCTTTGTAGTCAGGGTTGCCAAATATTGTATGGGATATATTTATGCTGCAAAATTATTTCTTGTTGATTTGAAATTCAAATTTCACTGGGTCTCTTGTATTTTAATTTGCCCAACCCAGTAACCCTATTTGAAGTATGGCATAACTACCCTCCTGAGATTTTGTGTTTGGATAAAGATTTTTAAAATGAAATCATATGTGAAATATTTTAGGGTGCTAAATGTATTTTGATAAAGACATGCATAATAGATCTAGATTTTAGTACATCTGGCTTCCCTTAGGTGAGGTATACCTGTGTGTGTTTTATAAATTCAGTCTTTAAAAATGTTCATTTTATACATCAACCACTGCTCAGACTCCCTAAGTTATTATACTCTCCCATAATTTGCAGACTCTAAGGCATGGTTCAGAAGTATAGCATTGTTCACTCCCTTATGTATGAGCACTGCGTCTATAGCATAAAATAGGCTTTATTCATGGGAAGCACCCAAAACAGAAATGTTGCTGTAAAAGTAATTAGACTTGAATTTAAAAGGATCAGTTCCTCTTTAAGGGTTTCCCTAAAAGGCTTATTGAGGGGAAATTAGCCACAAATTATGCGACCTTATAATTTGCAGACTCCAAGGCACAGTTTAGAGGTATACCATTGTCCCCTCTCCTGTGTACCTACATTTCCTGGCTTTTGAGGTGTCTTTCAAGGAGAAGACTAGCCTGTTGTGGATTTTGTGAGATTTTTATTTTGAGCTCTGAGTCATTAACCCAAATGAGTTTCACCAAGGGCTTTGGTAACCACAGTAAAAGCATTTATTAAATGCTTGCTGTATGCCGATCCATATATGTGACTTCATGTATGCATTATTTCTTCCTATTCTGATAATCCAGTGAGCTGGGTCCCATCATCGCTTCCGTTTGATGGACAAGGAAACAAAAGGTCTGGTCTTTTGCTTCTGGTTTCACAACTGGGAAGTGAAAATGCTAGGATCCAAACCCAGATTCGACTCCAGCACACTTTCAGCTGTTGCCCACCCAGAATGTTTTCCTCCGGTGGACAAGGTGGGGCTTGTTGCGGGCCTTGTGGAAGATGGCTGGCCTAGAGACCTACTGCGAAGAGGGAGACTTTAGAAGGCCTCCCATCATCAGCAGGCACAGTCTGTTTTTGCAGCACCCCGTGAGAGCTCACGGAGCATGGAAACAGTTGTCTCTGCTCTCAAGAGACAGGTTTGTCTACAGCCTGGAATTTCAAGACTTATCAGAAGAAAATCACAAATTATTTATAAATGCTTAGAAATTAGGCTGTTACTTTTGTGCACATGGGAATCACTGGGGGGACTTGTGTGAAGTTTCCTGAGCCTCTGCTTAGAGCTTCTGACGAAGTTCTAACTCAGTGGTTCTGCACAGGATCTGAAAACTACGCTTGCCGCCTACTGGTTCCCAAGAACCCGTAGTTCTGTGCGGGTGCCAATGGGTGCACACTTTGAGAAACCCTGCTTAAGTTCTGCCTTCCTATGGGGCAGAGGTGTGTCTTATTTATCTTCATATCCTCAAACCTAGAGCAGGACCAGATACACATCCAATACATGCGGACAGGGAACTGAATTACAAGAAATGTGGAAAGGGAAGGGTTTCCGTTGACATTTGGGCCTGCTGGGAATAACCAGTTCTAATTCTAACCATGGTTAAAAAGTTTTCTTCCAGCTTTCATAAGTGCAAAGTGTTGACTTTGATCTCCAGAGTCTCCATCTCCAGTGGGTGGTGGCAGGGGCGGGGGAGATGGTGGCAAGGAGCATATATTTATATTTATGTACAGTGAAATCCTTATTATACTTTATCAGCAAAACCAGGCCACATGCCTGTTAGTATGTGAATATGCATCTGTACCTTCCTCCCTTCCACAGCTGACACTGGAGATTAGATTCAAGCTTTAAGCTTGTAAAAAGCCTTAGAGGGAAACCCTTAATGAGGAACTGATCCTTTTAAACTCAAGTCTAATTACTTTTACAGCAACATTTCTATTTTGGATGCTTCCCATGAATAAACTCTCTTTTATGCCATTGATGCTGTGCTCATCCCTCAGTCTCTGCAGAAAGAACACCCAACACGTGGCCCAACCCAGAAAGTCAATGATTCTTTTCTGCTTGAGCGGCAGCCTTGATTTCAAAGGCCACCAGGAAAGAAAAACTTGGATCCTGTGTTTACAAGCCCTTGAAAATGTTTCTATCTTTTCTCTGCTATTTAGACACTTGCTTATACTCATGGAGACAACATGCAAACCAAGGCCATGAGCCTTTCAGCATGGTCTCCTATGGGGACTAAAGACAATTGGAAGGGTGTTAGTGTGCATTTTAGTCACCAGGATGTCTGCCTTCTCGATGTCCAACATTTGATGGAAGCCATATGGAGACACTCTGGCAATTGCCTTTTTGCAAATTAGATTTGGGGATGTAACTCTAAGGAAATACTTAGTAGATCGTCCCTTTACCATAGGGTAAAAGGACTAAAAAGCATCCCAGGTTGGTATAAGAGAAATTAAATCTTAATTTGTTTCCACAAATACCCACTGCAACACTCTTTTATTTTATTTTACTGTTTTTCTTCAGACAGCATGTTTTTAGCTAGAGATAGCAAGACAAAATGGGAAGAATACTAGTTTAGAAATTAGGAGGCTCTCACTAATTTACCAAGTTCACCCGAGCTTCGAATTGAAAATGCCTCCATGACCTGCAAAGACTTCTGGATATAAGGTGTTAAAATTATGGCATCCATTCACCAAGTAAGAGTGGGTGAAGGAGTATAAGGCTGGCGCATGGGTGGGTAGAGGGGGCATGAATGAATTCCTTTTACGATGGTAAGAGCCTATGCACCCTATACTCCCCAACCCCCTGGGGCAGATGAAGGACTGTTGTCATGACCATCCTTTGTACTGGTTTCTGGAGGCTGCGTGGCCAGAAACCTTCAGCTATGAAGACGAGCAGAGGGAAAGAGCACAGGCTCCGAGCTAAACTAGAGGCTCAAATAAAACAGATACCAGATCTGCCCTCTGTGGCTGTGGGCAAGTCACTTAATCTCTCTGAATTCCTATCTCCTCGTCTGCAAGAGCCATCCTGCAGGACACCTGGTGCTCGAAAAGACCTTGCACATTGCTGGTGTTCATCAAGTCAGACTTAGTATTAACTTAATAGTAGTGGTTCTTTGGTGCTGGGCTTTAGCTTGAGGTTTTTGCTGCCACAATCTTTGTCCAATAATTCCAGTGAGTATTTAGTTACATTAAGTCAAACTCTTTATTTTATTTTATTTTAGAGAGAGCACAGCAGGAGGAGTGGCAGAGGGAGAGGGAGAAGTAGACTCCCCGCTGAGCAGGGAGCCTGATGCGGGGCTCGATCCCATGACCCAGAGATCATGACCTGAGCCGAAGACAGATGCTTAACCGACTGAGCCACCCAGGCGTCCAAATCAAACTCTTTCTAATGCCTCTCCATTAGCTCTTCTGTGCTGTGGACATGTTCCACTTGGACCCTAAGATCTTTTTCCCATTTATAGCATCCAGATAGTTCACATCAGTAATGGTGAACAGTTAAGATGGATGAAGAGAAATGGGAGAAACGTCAATAAAAATCATTATTAAATCCTTAAAAATTGAGGAACTAGAATCTCTGAGGCAGTATGGGCACTGGTGTCACACCACCCAGGTTCAAAGGGTGGCATCATCATCTGTTACTTGCTTAGTGACCCTGGGCAAGTGGAAGGACTTCTTTAAGATCTGCTCATTCATAAAATGGACATAATAATAATACTTATATAGGACACATAGGGGATACTTTGAATAATCAAGAATTAAGTGGAAAGATCTGTGTGAAGTGCTTAGCATAGTGCTTGGTATACAGTTATCCTTGGATAAATGTTAACCAATATGAGAAGAGTGTAAAAAAGCTGTAGGTAAAAGCTTAAAAGTGGCTCAAAGACTATCTCCAAGCACATTATGCAAAATGTAGAGTGTGATAGAAAATAAGAATAAATTGTAGCAAGACAAATTTAGACCATCATTAAGAATAACATGACTCCAAGGGTGATTAAACACTTGGATAGAATTTTACCCTGCTTCCGATTTCTTATAGTTTCCTCCTTCCAGTTCTTAGCTTTTCTGGAGCTGCATATTAATAGAATAGCAACCAAAACAAAGCTTTTAAAAATATAGTTAGAGACATTTGCTCCAAATACAACTCATAGCAAATAAAATTATAGTCAATAATACTGTAATTATAGAACTTGAAAGTGCTCCTGCAGCTTAAACCAGATTCCAAAGCTTCCACAGAGAATGGCTGGGCTTAAGAGCTAGCATCAGCAGATGACGTTATAGTGTATACCTACTAGGCGATCAGATATAGAGGTGTAAGCCCAGAGGAACAAGCAAACTGGAGGGGGCTCTCAAGGGGACAGGGAAGAGGGGAGCGCTGGTTATGTACCCAGTAGCTGGCAGAGAGCGTTCTGGGAGCCTTTGCTGTTTGTCTGTTCTTCCTAATAATATATTCTTCCCAGGAAACTGAAGTTCAGAGAGAAGGTTAAATCATGCTGCCCAGTGGCAGAGCTACATAGTGGTGGGGGCAGCGTTCAAATGCAGGTTGCAGGGCCGCCACGTGATCGTGCACGTGTAAAGTGCAGGAACATAGAGCTACGTTGGGTCATGGGTTATAAGTGAGCTTGGTGAGGGGATCTGAGATAGGCTTTGCAGAGGAGCTGGGAGCTGATCAGGGTTCTGATAATGGGGCATCCATCAGGGTCTTTGTAGGCAAGAGAAACCTACTTGGGGCCCCTTAGTTAATTAATTGGGAGGATACTCGTGGCTCACGGAACTGAAGCAAAAGCTGAAGAGAAAGACGGCTTAGGCAGAGGTTCTTAGTGAGAAATGAAGAAGTTAGGAAATAAAAGGTGGCCCACATTTCCTGTCAGCTATATTATCAATTCCACTGTTTTTATTTTTCAAATTTCCTGACTTAAAAAATAAACAACAACCAAAAACCTCTGATAACAGAAGAATTCCAACAATTCCTTCATGTTGTCTTAGGCCACCTTAAGACTTCCTTTTCAGTCAAACTTGTGGCCTTCTGAGATGCTTATTGGCTAATTTGAACCATGGACTGTGAGTTTCTCCTGACTGGCATATAGGGTGAAACAGTGGGCAATGACGTTGGGGGCCATGCTGGCGGGGGACAGGGCATGTACGTGAGACCGAGAAGAGGCCCTTAGCAGTTTAGATTTGAGGCAGGAAGCCATATGGGGCTACTGACAGGAGAGTCCATTGGATTTGGGGTGAAAGGTCATCTGCAATGTTGATGAGGAACATTTTCTGTGCAGGGATGAGGGGAGTGGGGATGCATCCTTCGGGTCATTAATCACTTATATAGTGATTAATCACAGCTAGAGTTCTGAGCTCTGCTTCTCCCCTGCTTCTCGCTGATTTGAGAGTATCGTAGCACAGCTGTGTGATCGACCCGGCTCCTGGGAGCGTGGGTGACCTGTGCGGTCACTGACAGCATCTTTAATGTATCCCTTCCCCTCCGTGCTGAATGAGAGTGAGCGGGAGCTGGGAGGTGCTTGGCCGGTCTCAGGGTGATGGGGTGGTGGTCGGGAGAAGAGCCAGCAGCAGGTGCACATGGCCTGGGCTCCCCGGGAGCCGTCTGCAGCCAAGCTGGTCTTGTCTAGGGGAGCATCAGGGGGAGGTGCTTGGGAGGCTGACAGGGGCATGACGCTTCTCTGTGACGAGGCACAGGGACACATTCCTTGATGAGTGGCCTGGCATGTGGAGGCTGCTGAACGTGATCTGCCATAGTGTTGGAACTTCCCCCACTGATTCTGTTAGGAAGCAGTCCCCACGTTCTATCTCACCCGCTGCTTCTCAAGACTGAATCTTCGTCAAAATCACCCTGAGGGAGTGTTGAAACACAGTTTGCTGGGCCCCACCCCCAGACTTTCTGATTCAGTGAGTCTGGTGTAGGGCCCCAAGAATGTGCATTTCTTTCTTTTTTTTTTTTTAAAGGTTTTATTTATTTATTTATTTGACAGAGAGAGATCACAAGTAGGCAGAGAGGCAGGCAGAGAGAGAGGGGGAAGCAGGCTCCCTGCAGAGCAGAGAGCCCGATGTGGGGCTCGATCCCAGGACCCTGAGATCATGACCTGAGCCGAAGGCAGAGGCTTTAACCCACTGAGTCACCTAGGCGTCCTCCCACCCTTTTTAAAAGATTTTATTTATTTATTTGACAGAGAGAGAGACAGCGAGAGAGGGAACACAAGCAGGGGGAGTGGAAGAGGGAGAAGCAGGCTTCCCTCAGAGCAGGGAGCCTAATGCGGGGCTGGATCTCAGGACCCTGGGTTCATGACGCAAGCCAAAGGCAGAGGCTTAACCCACTGAGCCACCCAGGCACCCCCCCAGAATGTGCATTTCTAACAAGCTCCCAGGTGGTGCTGATGCTGTTGGTCCGTCGATCACATTTGGAGGATCGCTGCTCCAGGACTCGTTTCCTCAAGCACTCAGTGAGCCTTCTTGCGTTTTTCTGGGGTCAAGAAGACATCGAACCTAGTGAGCAACCCAGAAGACAAAGGCCATTAAAGATCCCAAAGTCAACCCACTGTGGGATGCTGGGGAAGGGGGGCAGAGGGTAAGCCTTCAGGCCTACAGTTTGCCTGGGGCAGAATATATAACATTTGTTAGTTTCTTATTAAAACAACCCTCTGGTATGCTGTGACAAGGTGATTTCTTTTTTTGTATGTCATGTGGGGAGATTTCCCTTGGTTTCTGGGAGAGACCTCGCACTAAGAAAAGAAGATACGACAGCAAAGAAATCTGCCTTTCATATCCACCCACTGCACTGAGACAGTATCAGTATTTTTAGAAAATGAGAGGATATTTGCATAGCATCTACAAGGTGCTGGGCACTGCGATAAGTACTTTGCACACATTGCTTATTGCAATTTAAAAATATCTGCAAGGTCTCTACTATTTGCATTTTATAAATGAGTAAACGGAGGTTCAGCAGCGTTAGGAAACATACCTAGGATCACAGAGCAGGAAATGGGCAGAGACACGATTTCAAAATATGTATCACTCTTATTCCCAATCTGTGTTCTCTTGATTTACCATTGGAAATGAGGAGATCGCTATAAAAACGTGCAGTTTGAAAAAAATGAAAGAGTACTTCTTAAGTTGAAAACAAGGTTATATGGTCAGGACTGAGGAGGCACAGGCATGAATGAGTGGGAATTCGACATGAAGGGAGAAAAAACATAGAGCATGCCTCATCAGGACATCTAGAGATGTTTACGTTGTTCCCACTGCTTCTTTTAAAGTTTCTTCTCTCCTCTGCCCACTTTGGGCAGAGTGAGTAAGTTTAAAGAAACCAAAATAAGATGCAGGGGGGCAGACCTGGGGAATCTTCTATCCAAAGTGCTTGGAGCAGAGCCTGACACACAGGTAGCGCTCGGTGTTAGCTGCCGCGCTCACCACCCGCCTGCAGGGAGGGCAGGGATGGGACTTAGGTGGGCACTGCCAGCAGCCGCTGGAAGCAAAGAGGAGACAATACATTGCAAAGAACACATTGCTTTAGTCCTGGAAATTACCTGAAAATTCTGGTTTCTGACCTAGAAGGTAAATATGACCTTACTGAAGGAAGTGAGTTGGAGGAATTAGGGTCGGGGAGGCAGGAAAAGAGTGGATGTCTGCAAGAGAAAAATGTGGATCCGTGAGGATTGCCCGGCGAGCTCTCATTGTCAGCCAGGAAGGTAATGTGGAATTTGGGGTCATCGGACTGAAATATAAACTATCTGATTAGAAGTCTGGCCCTGTATGCATCAGAGAAACCCTGGGCAGTGTGTATGTTCCTGAAAGGAAGGCAGCTCTTGGGAACATAGGCTTGGCAGGAAAGCCAGAGGGCGAGAAAGCCACCAGGTGAGCAAGAAGCCAGGTGATTGCGGGTGGGTGTAAACTGGGGAGAAGACTACACCTGTGGGCCAAAAGAGTGCATTTTAAAGGTCGAGATGGCAGGAGCTTTGGGCACAGAGATCCAGGAGGAGCCCAGAGGAGGTCAGTGAAGGGAAGAGGCAGCTGGCTGTGTCAATGGAAAGAGTGAGAACAGAGAGGGCTGTGGCTCACAAGCAGGGACAACCAACAAAGGAGCTGAGGGGGCAGTGGGGAGGGCAGGGGCAGAGCGGCCAAAGCCTGGCGGCGGCGGCAGATTAATTTCTGCAGGGCTAGGGGAGACATGCCGGGCAGGAGGCCGTGTTCTTTTCCTGGGAGGCTGCAGGGAGCCGGGGACAGGGACATGCCAACTGCTATGCAGCTGGGGAGGTAAACAACCGGCCAGGTGTTTTAGAGACAACCCTCGTAGCAGTCCGAACAGATGCCAGGTATTGGGACTTATGAATAAGCAGTGGCCCAGCCTGGGCGGTCACGTTGGTGTTTGTGAGCTCGGGGGCTCTCGGGGCCGCTTGTGCCAGCGGGTGGGGCACCCGGGGATGTGGGATGTGAGAGCCCAACGCGGCTCTTGTTTCTGGACAGCGAATTAGGAGCAGGGTAACAAAACAGGAGCCTGGCAGAGACACGAGAGAAGGAGCGTGCGGGAGCCGGTGGGAACCCCAGGCTCGGTGTTCCGTGCTGTGATTGATGAGTTGGGGTTCAAGGGTGGAGCCATCTGAGAACGTCCTGTTCCTGTCTGTTCGCAGAGCAGGAGGCATCAACAGCCTGGTGATATGGCCCTCGTTTAACTCTTTGTAAGACTGGCTGTGTCAGCCCGTGTCAGCCCTCTGCGACTGGTGCCACCGGTGCCGCGTAGAATTCTTGGCACAACTCACAGGGGTCCTACTCGTTAACAGCCTCTCGTTTCCTGCCGCCTGCAGCCCTGGGCCCCGTGCCCACCGCAAGCTGGAGATGGGGTGCGTTCTGTCCAGAACGGCAGGTTCAGGGCCCTCTCTAGCGGTCCCTGTGGTTCTCGCCAATCTCAATCGAGTATACTTCTCTCCTCCAAAGTGTGAGCTCGGGAATGTGAATCAATGTGGGAGGGAAGTGAAATGAAAGAGCTAGCGAGTTAACACCAGCAAAGACTTAGCTCGCCAAATCAGGTGGTGCGGGATACCCTCGGTCCCTGGCGAGTCCGGTCTTAACTGAGCGTGTTTCTGGGACAGACTGAGTAATGGAAGAAAAAGGGAATGAGGGAGGGAAAAGGTGTCTGGAATGTGAGAGCACGGTAGAGGGCGGCGGAGGCGAAAGGGGAGAAACAGGAAGTGTGCGCCGATGGCCAGAGCTGAGGCCTGTGACCCATGGGACTGCAGGGGCCCCTGGTGACAAAGGAAGCCAGTGTCCTGTGGCCAGTCTGGGTAGGGGAGTGAGGACTGGAGGTAGGCGGGGTGGTTAGGGCGCCACTTAGGAGTCGATTATTAACAGGGACCCAGAGCTTGTGTTGAGGAATGGAGGGGGTGGTGGAGGGTGCGCTTTCCTTGGGAATCTGGAAAGAAGCAGAGGACACAGGGCTCAGGAGAGCTGCTAGACATTAAGAAGACTGAGGAGAGGGCGCCTGGGTGGCTCAATGGGTTAAGCCTCTGCCTTCAGCTCAGGTCGTGATCTCAGGGTCCTGGGATCGAGTCCCGCATCGGGCTCTCTGCTTGGCAGGGAACCTGCTTCCTCCTCTCTCTCTCTCTGCCTGCCTCTCTGCCTATTTGTGATCACTCTCTCTCTCTGTCAAATAAAGAAATAAAATCTTAAAAATAGAAAAAAAAAAAGAAGACTGAGGAGATCTTGTTGAAATAGAACCATGGGGTCTCCATCTAAATTTTCTTGCAGGAGGAGTAGAAAATACAGCTTGACGGGCCTTTGCCTTGAGAAGACCGTTAATAGTTTCTTCTCCCCTCTCTCCCTTTTCCCTTCATTCTTACTTTCTCAGCGAGAAAATGCTTTGCCAGCCAACCTGACACTGTCTGGTTCTTTCAGCTCCATATAATGTTACCTTTTGTGTCCCTGCGGGCACCTTGCAAACATGGAAGATTCCGGCTGCCTCTTCCCCACTGACCACCTGAGCAGTGATTGCTCTTGTCTGTGTTCTGTGCTCTTCCCAAACTCCTCGGCAGCTCTGAGACTAGGGGCCATTTGCAATTAAGTTCGGTCAATGTTTGTTAGCTCTAGACACAGGTGTTAGGTTTGCCTCCTGGGTGTGTTAGGGAAGGAGTAAAGGATGGGGACTTCATCAGGCTCATTTGATGAATTCCTTTTAAGTTTTGCATTCTCTCCAACTATATGTTTGTTCCACAAACATGCACGGAACATCAGTTTCGTGCAATGTATTGTCCTGGGTTCTTGGGCTTGCAAAGACGAAAGCCTCCCAGGCAGCTCTTCTTTTCTCTTTGCAGCTGGGTTTCCAGGTAACATCTGGGGAGCTTAATATCCAGGAATGGACAATAAGGCACTTTCCTGAATAACCATAGCCTAAAGCAGAATGTGGTAAGTACACTAAGAGGTGTCTCAATTTAAATGCTTGGGAGTTCGTAAGAGGAGAGATTTATTATGCATGTTGAAATTGTATTCAAGTACAAGTTGTACTGGGAGACAATAACCTATTCACCTCATAGTAATATAATAAATAAAATATTATGGACATAGTTGGCAGTATTATTTAGATGTTATGAAACAGTCTGATGTATAAATAACGAGAGGTTTGTGGAAACCACAGGGTCTAAGATGCTACCAGCCCTGCAGGCAAGCTTGAAAGACATCCAGTTCAATCTCCCTATTTTGTGAATTCACAAACAGATGTCCACATAGTTTAAATCAATTGTCCGAGATCAGAGAGCTCATTTTCGGCCAAGGCAGGAACAGAGGCCAGGGCTCACCCACTGTTTTCACAGGAGTAGTGACATCAGCCACTGTCCTGCCTCAGCTGAATGACTGCCCTAAAAAACACTCATCCCATTGGGGAGATTCAGATATCCCGATCCCAGCTGTCTTACTGGAATGCCAGTAAAACGTTCTGTCTTCTTATAGAATGCAATGAATATGACCGTTCTCTGCTGAGGACTCAAGGGAGGGAGTATGAGTTGCTTCTTTAATATGTTCAAGAAAATGTTGAAAGATTTCCAGGAGAGCTCTGCCTGCCTTAACCCCCCTCTCTTCCCATCCCATCTCCCCTCTGCATGTCCAGTCTCTTTCCATCTTCTGTGTCTGTCAGCCAGTCGGCCTGTTAGTCTCTCTCTCTCTCTGTTGGTCAGTGTCTCCTTCTGTTTGTCTTCCTATCTGTCCTTCTTTCTCAGTTCTTCTCTCTCACCCTTAAGGAATGCGTGATTTTCCTCTCATCACATTTGCACTACTCTCCTAGCTTAATTTCCAGTTTTGGCTCTCTCATAACAAAAGTCAGCCTTGGCCCCAAGTCGACATCCTGCCTGCGTTTGTAGAGTCTGTCTGACTCCCTGTTTCGGGCTCAGTCTTGCCACAGACCCCGGCTCCTGTCCTCTTGTACTACATCTGATTGGCTCCGTCTATCTCTTCTCCCCGAGCTGGGCAGCAGGCTGCTGCTTCTGAACCGGTTGTACTGGACCAGAGTTATTTGTACAAAGCATGGCCATCTGCAGTTGTCCTTAAAAGGTGACTTATGAAGGATATGCACGGCTCTGCGTGTCTGGGATCCACTTGGTCACTTCGCCAGGACTCCGCCTGGTAAATTGCCTCTTCTTCCATGGTGCCGGCTGCGAGAGACTGTGCCCTCCCCTCACCCCAGGCCCACTGGTTGTGATGCACCCATGGCACGTCTTTAACTCTGCCTTGAGCCACAGTGAGTTCTGCCAGTTCCTTTCTGGCACTAGAATGGAAGTGACTATAGGCTAGGAACCTGGCCTAGTCTTGAGATTTTTCATCAGGCTCTGCAAACTATCTTGCACACACGTCTGTGTGGGCTCAGAAGGAAAGGCAGATTCTAGAGTTGTTTCAGTTGGGCTGATCTGAAAAATTTGTAGGGTTCCTTTTGGGGGTAAAAATCTACTTGGAGGACTAGGGCATGGGTACATGCAAAGGGCATCGTCCTAAAGTCACATAATAGCAACTGTGGGCCACCACCGCTGCCGTCATTTATAGAGCCTTTCTGCCAGCTGCTATTCTAAAGCACTAAATACACTTCGTCTCCTTTAATCCTAGCAACAACCCTTATAAGGGTAGGTACCACCATCTCCTTTTCACAGATAAAGAAACAGAGTTTCAAAGAGATCAAGAAAGTCACCCATGTTCACAGATCTGGTAAAGGGAAGAGCTGGGTTTTCAACCCAAGGGTGTCAAGTGCCAAATCTGGTCTGCATTGTGGGCAGAATGATGGAGTGGTCTTCCTAACCTCTCACTCAACTGACATAGAAGAACGCGTGGTCTCTTTGGCAGCCATTTTGTTTCTAAATCTGTTTATTTTCCTCCTCGTCTACTCTGTGGCTTTACCACACAGCTGGTAGTACACATTTTTTTTTTCTTCCAGATTTTCCTTCCAAAAAACATCATTAATTGCCCTGCTTCTAAAGCTTGTGTCATACTCTTTGATCCCTGGCATCGGGATTGTCATTAAAACGTCTCTTGGACTCGTTCCCCATGACATTTTAGTCAGGTTTCTTGCAGTGTAATTCCACTTGCTGATGTGTTCCCTTGCATTGCATTTGGATGATGGTGAATGGTCCCCCGATGCTCCTAGAATATGCCTTCTGGCCCTCAGGCACTCACTGTGTGGGTCTTCTTTTTTCCCTTCTAAAGGCCCTGCTTCCTTCTGGAATGGTTGGAGCTCAAAAGCACTTGCAAGTGCTCTGCAATTTCTCTGCAGCTCTGGACATTTCGGTGTGTCTCCATTCCACTGCCATTCTCGTCTTCTTCACTCTGGCTCCTCCATTCTTT
>PISX010002490.1:116036-159475 GCA_004024625.1 Mellivora capensis | reverse complement strand
GCTCAGTTGGTTAAGCGGCTGCCTTCGGCTCAGGTCATGATCCCGGCGTCCTGGGATCAAGTCCCGCATCGGGCTCCTTGCTCGGCAGGGAGCCTGCTTCTCCCTCTGCCTCTGCCTGCCACTCTGTCTGCCTGTGCTCACTTGCTCTCTCTCCCTCTGTCTCTGACAAATAAATAAATAAAATCTTTAAAAAAAAAAAAAAAAGAATGACAGACACACAGAGTTTGAGATGAGGAAGAGGAAAGTAGGCAGAAGGCCACATAGAGCCAGCATATGGTCACATCAGGGTTTTAAAGGCAGCAGGAAGAGAAACTCCAGTGGGCACACCAGGGACCCAGATGCCTGGCACCGACCCTGACAAGAGCCCATTGAATGCCTAGGGCGTCAGAAATTCACAGAATCCAGTGTATAAAAACTGATACAAGCCAGAGGTTTATAGCAGACACCAAGAAAGAATTAGCTCCCAGGCCGAGGGTACAATTCAGAGCAGGGACAGCAACACGACTAATGTGATGCTGATCACAGAAGGAATGACCCCAAACTCTCTTAATTCCACGTTTACCACTTTTAGCCTTGACACTGATAACTCTGGAGCCTTGGACAAGTTACTTAACCTCTCTAACCCTCAGTTTCCCCATCTGTAAATAGGTAATGGGACCTATCTCATAGGCCTGGGGAGAGGTTTAAATAAGACAATGTGTGCAAACCCTATCAGCATGGTCTCTACCGCGTGGCAAGGCCCAACAAACATCACTTACTTTCCGTGACACTACTAGTCTTTTCACTTTATTCCTACTAAACTCTAAGTTTCTTAAAGATAGGCCCAAGCCTTATTAATTTCCCTGCATATCTTACCCAGTTCTGCCCCAATGTCAGGGACAAATAAGTCCCATATGCTCTGTGCTGAACTGACTGGCAGTGAATGGTTGTGGAATACAAAGTATTTCTCTGGCATGGCAGACCTAGGCTCACCTTAGTCACCGGAAATCAAACAAATAAATGCTTTCATCTACATGTATTTTTAGCATCGCCTTTCTGGAACAACTCCTGTATTTTAGTACAGGGTGTCTGCAGCTCAAACTACATCTATGTCCATTAAAAGCCAGGAGACCTCCAGAGCAGGGAAACACTTATGCTCTCTTTCTCTACGGGATTTTTGAGGCAGGATCACATTGCCCCTGAGCACCAGCACCCATTTCTTGATGGTCAAGAAATGCTCCCCATTTCTTGTGGGGAGCAGAAGGGAAGTGGTTCTGAGAAGGGATATTTAAAAAGGAGGCATAGAAACGCGTTGGGGATTGGGACTGGATATGTTTTGGATATGTCCCTTATCTTGATTATAGTGATGCTTTTTTAAAATATATATGTCAAAACTTACAAAATTGTACAATTTAAGTGTGCACAATTTATTGTGGGTCAAAGGTACCTCAATAAAGGTGTTTAGAAAATTTAAAGGATGGAAGTCATGGAACAGCTTATATATATAAATTCATTTTGAAAATTATTCAGGGTTTTGGATCAAGTCAAAACATCAAACAACACTCGGTGTTTTCAGCTGATTAAACTTTTTTCTGATAAATTTAAGGATTTATCAGAGTTCAGTTGAACTTCCTATTTACAGGCTCTCAGGTAGGATTTTTTTTCTAATCATATTAAACAACAATAATAGCTAGAATTAAAGCATTCACTATGATCTGGAATGACGACGTAATTTAATGTGTTGCATCATTTAATCCTTAGCATACACATATAAAGTAGAGCATTATCCTCATTTATTTTTTTTCAGCACATCAAAATATGGAATTATCCTCATTTATAGAGAAGGGACTTCAGAATGAAGGTCACCCACCAAGTAAGACACAGAATTGGAATTTCAAACCAGTAGTCTGAGTCCAGAGCTTATGCTCTTAGTCACAAAGCTATGCTGCCTCCTGATCTGACTTTGGGGAAAACCCTCTTCTTCCACTAAAGACTATTAGTCAAGGGACTCTGTCTTCCCCTGTCCTAAGTCCTATTTTTTTTTTTCTGAGTCTGATTTGTCAACTTGTCCTTTGACAAAAGAAAATATGTCACAATCAAGTTGGATATAGTTCAGAAAGGAAAAATTCATTTGAAAATCAACTAATGTAATCCATCATATTCTTCATACTAACAGAATAAAGGACAATATTCATTCGATCACTCAGTAGATACAGAAAAAACATTTGATAAAATTTATTATAACAATAAATTAATCAGTTAATTAAATTTTACATGATTTGATTATTTTAAAATAACTTTTAGCTAACTTTTTTTTAAGTATCTACAAAAACTGATAGATAAACATCACTCCTAATGGTGAAATGTTAAAATCTGTCCCTCTGAGATCAGCTGTGAAGAAAGAATGCCCACCATCACCTTCTATTCACACTGTATAAAGGTCATAGTCTGTGTAATAAGGGAAGAAAAAAGAACAGCTATAAGGCTGGTAAGAAAAAATTTGCATTCATATTCATACATGCTATGATTGTATAATTGGAAAATTCGGAAGAATTTATAAGCAAAATTATTATAATTAATAAGTTACATTAGCAAATTTCCTAGATACAAACACAGTATACAAAAATCTATTGTATTTCTATGTAACATCAACAGTTAGAAATTAAAATATGTTTTTAAGGATTTTTGACAATAACATAAAAGTATCAGCTACCTGGGAACAAATGTAATAAAAGATGTGCAAGTCTTCTACACAGAAAATTCAACTTATAAAATTCAACTTATAAAAAATAAAGAGATATATATAGAGACAAATATAAAAAAAAATAAAGAGATATTAAATGAGGCTTAAATAAATGGAGGATATACCACATTCATGGATTAGAAGACTCAATATTATAAATTGCTTTTCTGCCTAAGTGAGCCAGAGCTGGCTTAAGCTCGTTACAACCCAAGCACCCTGACTGGTCCAGAGGTTTTGAATTAACAATGCCCCTCTCCCATACACCTAATTTCCTTCCTCTCCATCAGATACGGCCTGTGGTTTTTCGCCTCTTCATTTTTACCTCTCTTTTTCTTCTACGCCTTCCCAAATCCAGTCCTCAAACACAATTTCACTCTTCAATAAGTTCTTCCTTCTTAAATTCAAGTTCATTTCTCTTGCCTTGAATTCTATAATAATTTTTGATATATAATTACTCTTAATGTTTGCAAATTCTTATAGCATCTGTTATATAAATTTTGTTATTCAACTTTTCACAACTTATCTCCCCAGCTAGAATGTCTTCATCCCAAGAAGACAAATATTGGAAACTTTTAGTTCTTTGCTTCATTCTTGCATAGTGCTTTCCACATAGGAAATGCTCAGTACACATGTACAAGTGAGATTTGTTTTATATGCAGTATGTGATCACAATTACTGGGTAAGAGCTAGACAACACATTGGTTCCAACACAAGTAGACATGATAGCCCAATATCTTAGAAATCTAAGATTTATATGGACTTTTCTCCATTAATTTGAACAGTATGACAAACAATCATCTTGGGATCCTTACCAGTTCCCAAGAATTTACCCAGAAAACTAAGAATTGGAAATATTAACCAGAAATTCTGTCCCAAATCAAAGAACATAGCTGCAGACTTTCCTGGAAAAGCAAACAAAAACTCAAAACTCGATTTAATAAATACTGTGTTCTTGGAGTTTTATAATACTAGAGACACAATTAAACATCCCACCCCCACATGACCTCAAAACACATGAATGGCTGTTCAGCAAACATAAAAGCTAAAGCTCCAATCAATAAAACTACTTAGACTAGACCAATTACTCTGAGGGAAAAAAATATGGATTTAATGAGTTGCCATGAAGAACAATCTGCAATTCCTTGATCCAAGGCCAGAGGTGGGAGAATTATAATAAATTTATGGCAAAAAGCCCTCCATGGGATCACACACGAGATGAAAGATCTTATATTTCTAAATCCTTCATGTTCAATATGAAGTATGAGACAAAATGCATATACTCACAGCAAATATGTTCCCTAATTTCATTGTGCTGACACTATAGGATAAAATACTTAAAATCCAGAAACTTAGCTATTAAAATGACTAAACAAAAGCATATTTCCTAGGTTGCCTGAGAGTCCTAGAAGATGAAATCTGGAAATGAGAAAAAGTGGGGACAGAGACCAGGGTGTACCCAGGACAAACACTATTGCTGTTTAACACCAAGCAGATTTTCTCTGCCTCACAAACATCTGTCTGAAGGGTGGAGTGAACTTAGCCACAAACATTTGCAATCATTCTTTTTGACAAATGGTAGCTCAATGAAGATTACAAGATGTTCTTCACCCTATATAGTCACTCCAAGAACTGAAATGTGTGTTGGTGGGGGGAGGGGGTCTATCTTTGGTGGTACCAGTGTTGTCTAGTGATCTTTGATTGTCCAATCACATTTTTGTGTGTGCATCTCTAGAGTAATCAGGTGGGGACCTAGTCATCTCAATGGGAGACCATTAACTGTCAGTTCCTGAGGGTTCTCTCTCTTGGACTGGTTGGTTAGTTTTCTCAGAGACCCACCAACTCCTGCCTGGATGACGTAAGCTTCACAGTCAATATTGAGGTGGCAGGAGCTGAGGGAACCTCCCACTTGGCACAGCAGCCTTCACTTAATCTCTGTTTTCAAGAAGACATTTATCCCTTCCACTAAACTATAACAGATTCTGAAATCAGGAGGGTATCTGCGGCTCTCATTGCTCCTTTTGAAGATTTTCGACCAATTCTTCTGTTTTCAGCTGCATGCGAACCCTAGCCTTGGGAGTAACTATTACCTCCAAATGCCAAGCCCTTCTAGGCTCCACAGTTTAATAATGGAGTTGCTTTTTAGTGACTGCCCCTACCCACAGGCCTAGGTTTTACCTGAACTGATCTGCTAAGTGGATTATCAGTCATCCAGCAGTTTTCCACATTCTAGAATTTCATGGGTCACTCCAGTGTGCTATTGTCTCCAACTCCAGTGTGTTTGTGTCTCAGTAGCTCTGGGACAATTCTGCTTTAATTTTTAGGGGCTCTCTTCCAATTCTTTTCTCTATCAGTGAATTAAAAAGGAAGAAAAATTTACAAAACAAAATTTAAGAAGATTAACCACATAGAAGTCTGCTTGCCAATCAAGTTTTCACCTGAAAGTGACTTTTATAAACTGTAAGAAAACAAACCTGAGAAATTTTTAATTTAAACGTAGTCAAAGAACTACCTTTTGAACTCCCCAATTAAAAAGCAGTTCGCCTGCCCCCTCTCTTTCTTAACCACCCTGGCCTCCCCCTTGCTGGGCTCCAAAGCACATTGCCTCCTAGAAAGAATGCTTCTGCCTCTGCCTGGAAATTCCTTCCCCAAATATCCAGTGTCTCACTTCTTCATCCCGTTCATGTCTTTGCTCAAAACTCCCTTCTCAGGGAGGCTTACCTGAACCATCCCACTGCATCCTCCCTCCACACCCACACAATGCTTCCACCTTTTCTTGTTCTACTGTTGTTCTTTGCCACAGCACCTGCCACCTATGGATCTATACCTACTCATTAAGCCTACTGTTTATTATCTGTCCCCCTCTGTCACAAGAAGCAAGTTCCATAAAGGCTAGATCTTTGTGTTGTTCACTGCTGGACCTGGGCATCCAAAATGCTACCTCAACATAGTAGGCGCTTAATATCTTTAGAATGAATACATCACCACTATACATTGGATTATATCTAGGGTTGCAGACGAAGGCAGAGCTTGATGAAAGAAAGATGGCAGAGGAAGGAATGACGAACCGGCAAGATGGGTTCTTTTCTCCTTTCCCTGCCTCTTACTGATTCGGGCTGCTTCTGTGACCCCCACAGATGGGGAGGATGGAAGGAAGAGCTAAGATAAGAAGAGTGGAGTTAAGCAATAAGATGACAGAGAAAAGAAGTAGAACTTCAAAGGACAGTCATCTGAAAATAGGCAGCAAAACAGTGAGCAGCATTCCATCCTCCTCAGCTCCTTGTTTCTCCTGCTGGAGTTGATACTCACTGGAAGATATTTTTAAGACCCAATAAAACAGCATGATTTAAACAAACACTACTAATTATCAGCAAGCAACAACGACTTCCTTGGGGTACCATAATGTGTTTTTCAGTCATTTAGGTAGTAAAATCACTCCATCACCACCGCATTCAACTACTTGGCAAAGGCAGATGTGAGTTTTTTCTCCCAGACCTTGAATAATTTTTCTTACTAGTACACTATTTCAGTAGTAAGTAGAAATATAGAAATCTAATGTATGTTTAGAAAATAAGAAGCCTAGTAATACTCAATTCTTTGGTCACCAAAACTAACACAATTTTTTAAATTGGCTTATCAATACTCTGTGAGTACTTACTAAGCGCTAGTCTCTGTGCTAGGTACTAAGATGACAAGATGGAACTCTTCACTGTAATCCAGTGCAGTGATTCTCATCCTTTGTATAAATAGATGAATCTCGTGCTCCTCTCCAGACAGAACCCTTGGGAGAGAATTGGCTTTCTCAGCACAACTTTCTTATTACTGACTCATAGAAGAGAACATGTATCTTTTGTATATTGCCACCAACCAATGAGATATCTTTATTGAGTTTCATTTTTTTATTTCACATTAATAAGACCATAGATTTTTTAAAATTTGTTTTCAAAATACAAAATGTTACAATATTTTGTTTAAATGTTTAATAACCTTCATTCATTCATCAAATGTTGAGAGTGCTCCTAGGTATCAGCTAAGTGGTAGGCTAAAATGGTGACTAATAAAATATTTTCTTAAATTGCATACCTAACCCCAACCAAGAGCTTCTCCCTATGTCCCACCACCTTTCCTTCTTAAGAATCACTGATCCAGGGAGATAATAGCAGAATTCCATGTGAAATTCTTGTATATATAGTTTTCCAAGGTATTATTATCCCCATTCCATTTAAAAGCAAACTTTATTGGGATACATGGGTGATTCAGTCAGTTAAGCCTCTGCCTTCAGCTCGGGTCATGATCCCAGGGTCCCAGGATCGAGCCCTGCATTGGGCTCTCTGCTCAAGGGGGGGGTGGGCTGCTTTCCCCTGTCCTTCTCCCTCTCCTCTCCCCCCCACCACACCGTGCTTGCTCTATCTTTCTCTCTCAAATAAATAAAATCTTTTTTTAAAAAGTAAACTTTGTTAACCTATTACCATTATAAAAAAAGGCATGATCCATATGGAAAAGTTGGAAAATATAGAAAAGTGGAAGAAGCAAAAATAATTCATTCATAATCCTACCACCAGGGCCAGCTAATGTTAATGGTGTGACATATTTCCTTCCAGGGTTACTCCTCTTACTGGATACTCTTACTTCAGAAGGAAGCATGACAAGAAAGATGCAAGACCAACATGAAGATTAAGCCTATGGAAGGACCTAACACAATATCTAAATAAAGGTAAAGACCACAAAACTGTCAAACCATTGAAAGTCAGAACATACATTTAAGTTAATTCACAATCATAAACCCAGTATGTTTTGCTTTTATTTGTTTGATTAGTTTTTAATAAAATTTAATTTTCATATGGAAGTCTAGATGTTGAAAATGAGTCTAAAACTATGAAAAATCAGAAGAATGAGTGGGAGGCATCAACTTGCCACAGATTAAAATATACTCCACAGCTCAACAGCTGTATATCTGGGCCTACAAGTAAAATATAGATCAGTGGACTAGAGAAAAGAATTTTAAAAACACATCAATATATATGGAAATTTAATTCACTAAAGAAAAGACAGTTTATTAAATAAATGATGCTTACGGGGCACCTGGGTGGCTCAGTGGGTTAAAGCCTCTGCCTTCGGCTCAGGTCATGATCCCAGGGTCCTGGGATCGAGCCCTCCATCGGGCTCTCTGCTCAGCAGGGAGCCTGCTTCCCCTCCTCTCTCTCTGCCTGCCTCTCTGCCTACTTGTGATCTCTGTCTGTCAAATAAATAAATTAAAAATCTTAAAAAAATAAAAATAAAAATAAATAAGTAAATAAATAAATAAATGATGCTTAAACAATTGGCTTTCCATTTAAAAGAAAACACAGTTGGACCCTCTACCTCTATATAAAATCAAATTCAAGATGGAAAAAAATATTAACACACTAAAAAGAGCAAAAAATAGAAATTAGAATTTAGGGGTACCTGGGTGGCTCAGTGGGTTAAAGCCTCTGCCTTCGGCTCAGGTCATGATCTCAGGGTCCCGGGATCGAGCCCTGCATTGGGCTCTTTGCTAGGCAGGGAACCTGCTTCCCCTCCTCTCTCTCTGCCTTCCTCTCTGCCTACTTGTGATCTCTGTCTGTCAAATAAATAAATAAAATCCTTATTAAAAAAAGAACTTAGAATTTAAATTAGAGGAAAAATTAAGAAAACAGGTGGGAGACCTTTAAAGCCAAGGTGGGAAATCCAGATTCTGTAAAGGAAGAGAGACAGATGTGATATCATAAGACTATTTTTTAAAATTTGGAACAGAAAACTATAAAAATAAAATCAAAGAACAAATTATTGGTGGAAAAGATAAAGAAACTAGTATGACCAAAAACTCTATAATATTCAAAGAGCTTTTGCAAATTAATAAGAAAAAAGACTATATTGGGGTAAATGCACCAAGGATACACATAGGTAATTGATATATAAGAATCCAAAGGAACATTTCCAAAAAAAAAAAAAAAAAAAGAATCCAAAGGAACAGCAATAATATGAGCAATCAACCTCATTAGAAGTCAAGAATAGTAAAATTAAATTAATAATGCTTATTCATCAGATTAGCAAAAATTAGAAAGTGGAGAAATAAAAGCACTAGTGGAAAGTTAAGGAAAATAATTTTCTTAAACATTGCTGGTGGGAATGAGATTTGCTATAATATTTTTAGAAAATAATACGGGAAAACCCATTAAAATTTAAAATACACATACCCTTTGAACCAGCAATTCTATTTCTGGGAATTAAACCATAAAAATAAAACCATCAATAGCTAAGAACATGTATCTACAAATATTTGTAGTGACAGCACTTTTTTGTTGAAAACATTTTTCACAACAGAATGCCTAATGGTAGCAGAATAGTTTAATAAATTTTAGCAAATTCATGTCTCATACAATTATTGAGTAAAATAGATCTGTCTTTCCCAGAGTCTCCAAGATGTATTTCAAAGTGGAAAAAAACAAGATACAGCATAATACACACACATGTGCACACACACAAATATACTATGTATATAACCGGATTGTACATTTTAAGATAAGTAGGATCCATTCCTTTGGATATCGGTGATGTGTATGTATGGGGTGTGTGAGCACAGAGAAAGGAGTAGAGAACACACATCAAACTGGATTCACTGATTTCTCTAAAGCGGTACAAGCAAAGCAAAAAGAAGGAAGGAGAAGGAAGAAAGGCAATTATACCATATATTATATATATGCTATTTATGATATATATAGTATAATAGAAACTATGTCTAACTCAAGAACAAAAGAAAAAGTAGAAAAAATTCTATCCATTGTATTAATGAAAATAATAATAGAACATGTTCATGAACAAGGGCCAGAGGTGACACAGTCAAATAAAATAGTGATTTCCAGGTGGGACTGTCAATAATTTTTGCTTGGAGCCTTTGGAGAGTTCTTTGTAATATAATAATATTTTAAAAGGAAACAGAAAAGATCTGGCAACATTCCCTCAAGAACCTTGAAAGTGGCTTTGCCCTTCAACACAGTATTTCTACTTTCAGGAATTATTTTTAACGAAGTAAACAGAGATATGGGCAATAATGCTTCTTAAGTCACCTAGGTAATTAAATAAGTCATAATTTTAAGTAAATTCTATAAGATACAACATAATTTCCACTTGTAAAATACATCCCTGTATGTGTATAAACATATATGTGCGTATTTTATTATTTTTAAGATTTTATTTATTCACTTGACAGAGATCACAAGTAGTCAGAGAGGCAGGTAGAGAAGGGGGGAAGCAAGCTCCCTGCCGAGCAGAGAGCCCAATGTGGGGCTCGATCCCAGGACCCTGAGATCATGACCTGAGCTGAAGGCAGAGGCCTTAACACACTGAGCCACCCAGGCACCCCAATATGTGTGTATTTTATACATATGTTATACATATATACTATATAATATTAATGAAAACTGAAGATACAACAGAATTTCAGTTTGTAAAATATACATTTTGTATATGTTTATATATATATATATATGCATTTTGCAAATGGAAGTGTGTTATATTTTGAGTTTTGCTAACATTATGTTGTAGGATTTTCTCATTTTACTTAATATACATATATACATATTAAGCAAATGACTATAAGAAAATATATTAAAATATATTTAGTGATTATCTATGGCCAGTTAGTATATAGGTGACTTCTATTTAGATCTTTATTCTTTTCTTCTCAAAATTTGTTAAAATTACTATGCATTCTTGGGATGCCTAGGTGGCTCAGTGGATTAAGCCTCTGCCTTCAGCTCAGGTCATGATCTCAGGGTCCTGGAATTGAGCCCTGCATCGGGCTTTCTGCTCAATGGGGAGCCTGCTTCCCCCTCTCTTTCTGCCTGCCTCTCTGCCTTCTTGTGATCCCTCTCTCTCTGTCAAATAAATAAATAAAATCTTTAAAAAAGAAAAAAAATTACTATGCATTCTAAACGATCCAAAAACACAGTAACTACTCCAAAATGGAAGCATAATAAAGGGAATGAATTCTTTAAAAATGAAAGAGGGTCAGCTGTAAATGCTCAAAAGCATACTCTTCCTCCAGTGCACCTTCAATATCAGAAAACCAGGCCAAAGCTCTCATAATGTAAATCTGTGTCTACAGCGCTCAGTTAAAAGTTGAATGACAGAGTCCCCTGGATTGACAAACTGTCCCTTCAGTAGCATATAAACCCCAGAACACTACGAATCTTCAAGTTTCAAGGATGAATCTCTCAGGTAATCAGGTCTCAGTGAGGCTATCCAGATAGCCTTCGTATGAAAACCAGCAAAGCTGTGTTCTCCATTACCTCTACCAAATAACATCCATACTTTATTTCTTCAGATTTCCAGTTAGAGCAGATTTCTATAGTTTAGTCTGAGGTCTGAAAATTAAAAACACTTGCTCTTTTTTCCTCTCTTGGTTCTCCTCCTGGGTAGAAAGGATTTCAGCAGAAATACGAGGCAAAGACCCTGGTGTGGGAAGACAGGCCTTCAGAGAAGGAGCTGGTGAGATCTCATGGCTGAGCGAGGACAACCAATAAGCTCTGTTGTTGTCCCAAAAAATCCTCTCTGAGAGGATCCCACAAGCCAACAAGATAAACGTGAGTCCTATGAGGCATGCTTCTTTCCTACCACCTTCCTTCCCACTCTTCCCTTGGAAGGCCTTTTGCTTTGCGGTTGATGCAACAAGGATTCCCCACACTACATCCTGTTCCGGTAGGACTGAAGAAAGATCAACAGACACATGAACAGATTTTTTTAAAACACACTAGCCGTTCTCTCTTGTTAGCAAAGTAAGTGGAAGTAATGTGTTCTGCATGCTGGAGCTGAGTAAAATATCACAAAACTATTATGAAAAGTTTTCTAATACTCAACTGGTAATAAAATATTATTGACACCCGGAAGGGCAATAACATGTTATTATTTAAGTAGGTGTCAAAGCAACAGCTGCGTGTTGCAATGGGAAGAACATGTAGACATGAATATGGGCATGCATGCCCTTAGTTAATTCTAGTTCCTGGTGTCCAGCTCTCTTTGGCATCAAGGGACCCAAACTTCCAGATCTAAGATTTTCACTTCTTATGAGAATGTATGGTTGTTGTATACATACAGCTTCAGACTGGATAGAAAATTCTGGTCCATTTGCTACTATGTGTCAGGTCAACAAGGTGAGTAGAAAACTACTATAATTAGCTGTGTGGCATTGTTATGTGTGTAGATGGGACAAAATAAATTGAATGAACCAAACTGAATCTGTGAGACTCAACCAACCATAATCATAGTTGTATTAGGACTCCTATTAGCACATATCCAGACAAATACATTAATAAAAGAAGTCCCTTCTCTTGACACCTGGCATAAAGGCAAGAACTCCAATAAATAATACTGGAACATATTTACTAGCTTGCAATTTACCTAGAGACAAGATTAGAGCCACAAGACAGAGTCAAAACTGGAAGAATCACAGCAAATAGGTACCAGTAAGAGTGGAAATATAGCACAGAAGTAATTTGACCCAAATGGAGAGTGAAGAGAGCATAATGATAGCTATTTATTAGTAGAAATGAACACATATTGTTACACTGTATTCAGTTCTTGATTACTCATGTGTGATTTACCAATTTTGTGGATTATCCTTCCCTCCGCCAGTCTTTTTACATCTGAGTCATCTCTTGCCATTTTTAATTCATATGTGTCCAAGATAATGTTCACCATTAATCTATGTCAAACTTAATTAGCAAAGCAAACCCAATTGGTATGGCTATGGTTTACTGATCAAAGAACTCCTTCACCTCTCTAGCTTGAGAACAAATCTGGTAGACATATTTTCATTAGTGGAAAAGAAGTCAGAATGGGAATTGAACTTGATATGTTAAGACACTGGTCAGCTAATCTTTGCCTATTGTCTTTTTACTAAGTAAAATTGATCCAGATATAATACATCAACTCCATTAAATGGCATTTACAGGCAAGAAAATGTACTCATAGGATAAAGAAAAATAGAAAAGTCATTGCCCATGCCCTGTAAAGGCTTAGACTCAGAGTTTTTTACTTGAGTGGATGAGTTTCTAACAGTAAAAAGGAAATCATAAGAATTTGTCTCATGCAATGGGGACACAAATACCATTTCAGAGTGGAGATTTGAGCCTCATTTGAGTGGATTATAAGCTTAA
This sequence comes from Mellivora capensis, assembly GCA_004024625.1. NCBI lineage: Eukaryota > Metazoa > Chordata > Mammalia > Carnivora > Mustelidae > Mellivora > Mellivora capensis. Next base: position 146,581 of record PISX010002490.1, on the reverse strand, counting down.
AGCAAGAGATTTTCCTCTAAATACTGCTTCTGTATTTCCTTCAGCATCTAAGCCCTTTGCTTGCAAACATACCTGAGAATCCATATTTACAGTGGCCAGGATCTCGAGTTTACTATTCTAGGTTCAAAACTTATTATGCCATTTACCAACTAGATGATCTTCAGCAAATTACTTGATTTGTCTAAGCCTTGGTCTGGTTCCCTAGAAAGCGGGTATAAGGATACCCACTCCTAGAGATACCATAATGACTAAATAAGCTAGTCTCTGTAAAGCACAAAGCACCATATCTAGCAGAAAATGTGATCAATGAATGTAGAGGCAGTATTACTGGCATTATATTAATTACATGACTGAACTGACTACCCCAGGAATGAGCAAAGTAGATCATAAAAGAAATAGGACGTTACAGAATTGGTTTTTGTAGTTTGAGATTTGGATGGGAGGATGGATGGATGGATGGATGGATGGAAGGACGGGAGAGAGGGAGGGAGGGTGGAAGGGAGAGAAGAAAAGAAAGGAAGAAAGAATTCATGCACATATCAATGTTTACATGTGGGCACCACACTAACCTATTAACATAGAGTTCATGTACTTATTCTTCAGCTCTTTGACTCTTTCTACATGAGACCAACATTTAATATTAATAGAGCCAAATACCTTTCAGTGGGAGAAATACTGATGTTATGAGCTGTTAGCAAATAGAAGAGCAATAAAAGGGGGGGGTATGTATTATTGCCTACGTATTATTGCCTAAGTGACAATTATTCAGTTAGATGTCCCAGGTTCAATGGCATCTAGAATCCCCATGGTTTCATTTCAGACCTTCATCAAAGTCCCAACAACCTTAAGCCTTCCCAGAATAATCAACTTTGAATCTAGCTGCTCCAAGTGCAAAGAGAAACTCCAGACTACCCAGAGACTGACCAGTCTGTAGAAACACACAAAATTGAGAAAGGAAATAGAATATCGAAAACCATGTAAGACACAAACTCTCAATGTTTTGTACTGGTTCCACTTTCTTCAGCCCCAGCTGGGGAGAGGACTTGTATTTGTTAAAAGCTTTTCCTTCCTCCCTTTTCCTTCGTTGTCTTTCTCCTTGCTCTCCAAACTAGCCATCTGCCCTCAGCTGCCAAATAGCTACAAGCATGGTCTCCTCCCAGGTAGGAAGCTACGCGCTTCACAATTCCCGTGAGAGTTCCTTCACAGGTGCTCGGACTCTTCATCAAGGAAGAGAATTCGAGCTGTTTAAAATCTCTAAGCCAGAGGAGTTTGTGCCATGCTTCTGATAGCCTGCAGTCAGCTGTGCCCTTGCTGATGAGGGGGACAGTTCCACATGCCCAGAAACAGTTGTCCATCCCCACCCTTGGAAGACTGGCCTAGCCAGTCCCACTGCACTTTTGAGGACAGTGGAAAAGCCTGGAATTGGTGACGTTCTTAAACATTTTGGTTAGTCACTAAGTCTTTGCCTAGAAACCTTCATTTCCTGTACAGCAGGGTCGACAAGGTCCAACCAAGGGTTTCCTGAAATAATTCATTAAAACAGGCCAGTTCTACAATGAGGAAGTTGTCCCCCCTGAACACTACACGCCATTTGGGTCCTTAGCGAAATCAGATTTCATCCGCTAGCCGACGGCCAGACAGACCTGTGTCCCACATTCCAGCCCTCCCTTGCAATCCGGGCAGGTTATGTAAAAAGAAACTTTATGGTACTACTCCGCTGACTCAGATTTCCTATGCTTTGGACCATTTTAAAGGACAACACGGTATTTACAAATAAGAGAGGCTTTTAGCCTTTTTAAATCACATGCCTGGTACGGGATTTGCAAACTGCTAACTAAACACAGCCTCTCTCGTTAGCTTCTAGGCAATGACGACAACCCATACTTTCATTGAAATATACGTGTGTCTTTTTAAGAAGTCTGCTAACTAGTTTAGAAATAAATACCTTATGGAGGAAATGAGAAACGGACTTGGAAGTAAGCTGTTTTTCTCTTTTACAGTTAAATAAAAAAACGATGTGATTACTTGGTGATCACAAATATAAAAATTTTTTACCCTTATGAAACTGCCACTTGTCACTTTGAATAATTAACTACAGTAGAAATGCTTCTCAATGATTGAAAATACAAGAATTATGTCTCTATTTTGGGGTAGGTAACTGAATATACAGAGTCTATGTTCTGAAGATGTTCTATTTTAGGGTTAAATTAGACACAAACATTTTGCTTCTTGTTAGCACCACACAACTGGCAAGGGAAGGAGGTTGTGAAATTCAAATCAGGAAGTTTTTTTGTTTTTTTTTTTTCCTTGCTAGCAGCTAAAGCTCTGAGGGAAAAAGGAATTAAACAAGAAAGCTTTAAAAAAAAATTAAAAGTTTGAAAAAAAATTTTAAAGTTTGGGTTTTCTGTACGGTGAGTGAACTGTTGAGTACTGTAGATAAATTTGTTAACCTTCCTGATGGCATACAAAGAAACTTTGACCACACAGTGGATGCAGGGAATTTTTTAAATGGCGAGAGCTCAGAGACTGTATCCTTTACCTCAACTCAAGAAACACACATAGAATGTTCATAAGATATCAGGTGTATTGCTAAGCCCCGGCACCACATGCTTGATAATCACAGACATTAAATGAAAAATCGTTTTCCAAACTGAATGGCCAAATCAGGTCTTATGTATTCACGGAAGAAGGCGGGAAAGAGAAGGAGGAAGTTAGTATGTTCACACATACCTCAGTGGCAATTCAGAACTCAGATTATTATCTACACCCTTTCTTGAAAAGACCTGTGCCAGGATGAGGTATTATAGTCCCGGAGAAGATGCAGACGTTTCTGTGCTCAAGTCTTTCTAGTTTTCCTCTTCGTTTCGCTTCGAACAGGGAGCGAAAGGATGGGAGAGGTGGTTTCTGAAGGTTTCCTTAGTTAAAGCGGGTTTGAGCCTCACTTAAATGAAACAAGGTGGTTCGGGATCAAAGGGGTCCCACTCATCAACAGGCACGGAAGAGGCAAAGGTTTGCTTGTCTGTTCAGCTCAAACTCCTTGATCATCTTTGTTTACAAAGAGAAGCAGGGCAGAAGCAGTTTACCCCTGACACCATTTAGCAAGCGTTTGTGGAGAACGCACACGCCTCATCGGCTATACCAACTCAGGTCCGGAGGTCCCACTGGGCCTACTTCCATTTCTGTTGATCAATTTTACCATGAGAACAAAAAGCCCTGGCCCAGGGTCTCTCAAGTATGGGTTCAGCGGCAGAGGTGCAGCCGCTGTGGCTGCGTGGCACAGTTTACCAGAGTCAGCCGTTGCGGATATGATGGGAAAAGCAGTCACTCCACAGAGAGAGTAAGGAATTCAGTAACACCATTTAATACATACCTTAATCCTGTTACTTTTTAAAAAAAAGAGCTTTCTTGCAAGAAAAATCCTTCTTAAATTTTTATTTTAAGATACCCCAGGGGTTGCCTTGGAATGCTTCAAGAATATTGCGTGGGTGATTTTCATGGTGGATTTCAAACATCAAACTGAACTATATAAAAGAGCCTTCGGTTATTTTTTTGGTTTCTAAAATGCTATGTAACAGGGGTGCCTGGGTGGCTCAGTCCGTTAAACATCTGCCTTTGGCTCAGGTCATGATCTCAGGGTCCTGGGATCAAGCCCCACATCAGGCTTCCTGATCAGCAGGGAGTCTGCTTCTCCCTGTCCCTCTGCCTCCCCCCTCCTGGTCTCATGCTCACACACTCTCTCACTCTCCCTCAAATAAATAAATATTTTTTAAGAAATGCTATACAACAGCTTCAAATGTACAGGATATGAGAGTGAAAAATTCTTTTTTCTTAATTCTAAGCAGCAGTGAACCTAATTTGTGACTTTTTTCTCAATTTAAAAACAACAAATGGAAAGCTTAACATTGAATTAGGGAGTCGTCAGGATTAGCAGGTATACAATGACAGATGTATAGGGCCCAATAAACTGATAACTATACTTTAGGTCTAGAAAACATCTACTCAGAGTACATAGTTTGTGGTTTCCACATCAAATAAAAGGAAAAAAGCATCACATTGATCTAAGACTTTGGTAGGCTTTTTTGTTTAAACAAAAATGATGCAAATCCTCTTATAGGGGACTCGTATGCTTCCTTAATATGTTCTACTAAGATCAAGGGGATACAGAAATTACTTCATGAGGAAATGAAAAAGTTAAGTGAATACCAGGGTTTTCAATGGAAAATTTATAAGCATATGCCTGGAGTTGGAGGGAGGACTAATTAAATACAATATTCGATTATTCTAGAAAAGAAAATTTTTCTCCATGTAAATCTACAGATTATATGGGCTTCTTCAACCACCTCAACCCAGTAATCCAAAATAATGAAATGCAATCTCTGGAAATACTCAGGATTAGACACACCATAGATAGTAACACAGATACAGAGAAGTTTTACACAAACATGCAACAACCTTGATAATGAACTCATTTCTTTAACCCCAGTTCTAATTACATGAAGCAAGGAATTGGCTGTTATCCAGTGAATTTGAACCGTGGACACTGACCAAATTGTTTGACATTTTACCCCCATCCCTTCTATTTTGGTCCACATTTTCCATCCATGGTGAGTTTCTGGTTATGTTTTATCTGGTTTTGGCTGTCTCTACTGCCCACTTCAGATAATTGCTCAACTCTCCACTTGGCTTCTTGCTGGGTAGGCTTGACCTAAGAAAATGGATGAAGAAAGAGCCAGCATTTTCTTTGATCTCTTGGAACTCAGGATTCCATTATATAATCTACCATAAATCCTGGCAGTAGAGATTGACATCAACTTCCAAACTTGCCATAATATGACACTCCTGGTTGATTCATTATGCATTCTGACATTTCTTAATTAACATAAACTCAATACTTCAGTGTGTCAGTGATAAGACATTTTTCTTAGTTGCCTTCTCAATATTTTTACGGATTGCCTTGATTAATTTTTCTCTTCTGCAATGTAAGCCTCATATGCCAAATGTTCTAACTGGCTAACTGCCTCTAAGGTTTAAGCTCACAGATGTTTCCTTGCAGCCACAGCAAATACTACTCCCCTGAGAATAAGTCTGATAAATAAAATTGGCAATAAATTTAGAACTAAAGGGTTGGATAAGAAAACCAAGTACAGCTCTGATTAGCTACACTTTTGTCAATCTACAAACTGGTCAAATGTCCTCAATGCTCAAATATCAATGGTAGTGGATTCTAGGAATCCCATCAACAAATTAAAGATTTAACAATCCAAAAACTTCCTCCTCTTTAACGGTATAAATCCCTTTCCTACTGAACGTATTACCGTGGCAGCTAACAAGTAGAAAATTGGCACATTTAAATTTCGTTTCTATTCCAAGGGCTGAGGGAGGAGTAGAATGGACAGACTCCAGCTGGTGTGAAGAAAGCAAAGCAAGGGTCCTGCGTAGTCTGAATGTGGATAATTTGTAAACTGGTCTGAATGATTAATACTCAACATTAATACCACTTAGGCAACATGAATGCCATAAGCAGGAAGCCTTTGCTTGCCACTTTTTCCTTTCCTAGAAAACCATTTTCTATGAGACTTTTCCTTCACAAAGTAGATCTGAAGTACCTCTTGGCTTGATTTGTGAAGCTTCAGTGACAGGGAAGTGGAAACAACAAACCAACATGAACAATGTTCTTCATGCTGAATATTCTGATGTCATCTTCTCCCTGCGTTTCTGGGCTGGAAATACAAAGTACAGGCATTGCCCACCATGGAACGTTCTCAAGAGTGTAGTATTATCACTTGAGATTTATTGTAACTGAAATTAAATTATCTTGTGTGCTTGGCCTTTCCCCCTACCCCACACACCAATGAATCTGCTTTTTTTTTTTTTTTTAACTGATGTCCTTGCCTTTAATTCCCCTTAGAAGGAAAAGGAGGAAAATAGAAAACACAATCTGCTCCCTTCCCTCTATCCTCAAATCACTGGATTCACCTTCCCCCATTCCCATTAGCAGAAAGCAGTTTAGGATGCCACAAGAGACTCACTGGCTTCTTCTCCAACTCAAGCCCTCAATCAATGGAATGAGGACATGTCTTTATTCTACTTTCAGCATAGATGACTGTGGGTTTTATTGTGCTTATGAGAGAATCTCAACTCATTGTCCTAAATGGAGAATGCTGAAAGCAAGAATTATAGAATCACAAAATGATCTGAGCACAGGAACCACAAATCTCCCCACATCCAATGCCTTTATTTCCTTGGTGAGGAAATGGGGTCTCAAAATGAAAGACTTGTTCAAACAAAGCTGGTGGCATCACACTGCCTGACTTCAAAATTTATTATGAAGCTACAGTAATCAAAACCATAAGATATTGGCCTAGACAGACATATAGACCAATGGAAAACAGTAGAGAGCCCTAAATAAGTCCACACATGTGGAATCAACTGATCTTCAACAAGGGTGCAAGGAATACTCTATGGGAAAAGGATAATCTCTTCAATATATGATGTTGAGAAAAGCAGATATCCACATGTAAAAGAGTAAAATTTGATGTCATCTTTACCACACACCAAAATCAATTCCGAATGGATCAATGACTTAAAGGTAAAACCTGAAACTGTAAAACTCCTGGAAGAAAAAATTAGAAGACAAGCTTCATGACATTGGACTTGGCATTGATTTTATGTACATGCACAAAAGCACAGGCAGCAACAACAACAAAACATAAAAATTAAAAACATAAGCAAGACTACACTAAACTAAAAAGCATCTGCACAGCAAAAAACAATCAATAGGATGAAAAGACCCCCAGACAACCTACAGAGTGGGAGAAATATTTGTATACTATATATGTAATAGGGGGTTAATGTCCAAAATACATAAGGAACTATACAACTCAATAACATAAAAACTAACAATCAGATTAAAAGTGGGCTAGGGACTCACCATTTTTCTAAAGAAAACATACAAATGGCCATCTGCTATATTTTTTAAAAGTGCTCATCATCACTAATCATTAGAGAAGGCAAATCAAAACCACAGTGAGATACCACCTCATATCTATCAGGATGGCTATCACTGAAAAAACACAAGACAACGATTATTGGTGAGGATGTGAAGAAATCTGAACCCTTGTACACTGTGAGAAGGCAAAATGCTCCAGCCGCTATGATGGTTCTTCAAAAAATTAAAAATAGAACTACTAGTGGGTGCCTGGGCCACTCAGTCAGTTAAGCATCCCACTCCTGATGTTGGCTCGGGTTGTGATCTCAGGGTTGGAGATGGAGCCTTGCATCACGCTCCGCACCAGGCGTGGAGCCTGCTTAAGAGTGTCTCACCCTCCCTCTACCCTCCCACCCCCACTGGTGGTCTATCTCTCTCTCTCTAAAAACAAAAAAAAGGTCATGATAATAATAAAAAATAGAACTACCAGATGATCCAGCAGTCCCACTTCTGGATATATATCCAAAAGAATTGAAAACAGGATAAGGAAGAGCTATTAGCGTTCCCATGTTCCTTACAACCCCATTCAGAATAATCTGTTTAATATGAAAACAACCTCAGTGTCTACCAACAGATAAACTGATCAAGAAAATGTGTTTGTTTTTTTTTAAAGATTTTATTTACTTGAGAGAGAGACAGTGAGAGAGAGCATGAGAGGCGAGGTCAGAGGGAAAAGCAGACTCCCCGTGGAGCTGGGAGCCCGATGCGGGACTCGATCCCATGACTCCAGGATCGTGGCCTGAGCTGAAGGCAGTCACTTAACCAACTGAGCCACCCAGGCACCCCGAAAATGTGTTCTTCTTTAAAAGGAAGGACAGGGCGTCTGGGTGGCTCAGTGGGTTAAGCCTCTGCCTTCGGCTCAGGTCATGATCTCAGGGTCCTGGGATCAAGTCCCACGTCAGGCTCTCTGCTGGGCAGGGAGCCTGCTTCCTCCTCTCTCTCTGCCTGCCTCTCTGTCTACTTGTGATCTTTCTGTCAAATAAATAAAATATTTAAAAAAAAAAAAAAAGGAAGGACATTCTGCAGCAGGCAACATTTATGGGCCTTACAGACCATCATGCTAAGTGAGATAAGCCAGACACACAAAAGCAGTATTGCATGATTCCACTTCTATAAAATATCTAAAATAGTCAAATTCCAAAAGTCAAAGGCTGACATAGTGGTTACCAAGGGCTGTGGGAGGAGTTATTAATCAATAGATGTAAAGTTTCTGTTAAGTAAATAATAAGCTCTAGAGATCTGCTGTACAATATCGGACCTAGAGTCAACAATAACATACACTTTAAAATTAGTTAAGAGGATAGACCCTCTGTTAACTGTTCTTACCACAATAAATATTTTTTCCTTTCTAAATATTTTATTTATTTATCTGAGAGAGAGAGAGAGAGAGAGAATGAGAAGGGAGAGGGTCAGAGGGAGAAGCAGACTCCCTGCCGAGCAGGAAGCCGGATGCGGGACTCGATCCCGGGACTCCAGGATCATGACCTGAGCCGAAAGCAGTCACTTAGCCAACTGAGCCACCCAGGCACCCCCACAATAAACATTTTTAAAAAGACTTGTTCAGTACTTTTTTTTTTTTTTTTTAAAGATTTCACCCATTTATTTGACAGACAGAGACCACAAGCAGGCAGAGAGGCAGGCAGGGGGGTGGGGAAGCAGGGTCCCTGCTGAGCAGAGAGCCCGATGTGGGGCTCTATCCCAGGACCCTGAGACCATGACCTGAGCCGAAGGCAGAGGCCCCAACCCACCGAGCCACCCAGGCGCCCCAAAAAAGACTTGTTCAGTACTTAATACAAAGTACTAATTTAATAACTAGAAAAAAATTACAATAATTTTAATCAAATCTAATAGAAAAATGCAATTTTCTTCTGAATCTATATCCTGTCCAAATAAAATAATCTTGCTATAAAAGTATTCCAAGTTGATAGCATTTTACATATACCTAAAGTGTGTTACTTTTCAAAGTTACATCACTTAACTTCCATTGCATCACCAATGGATCTTTGGTAGGAATCTGGCAGTTATCATGCCCATATTAGGTTGGAAAAACAGCACCAAACGTGCAAGGCATTTACTAAGGTCACTCAGCATATCGGTGGCAGAGTAATATATTTTGACCCCCAACCTTCTTTCCCCACTAGCCACTTTTGGAACGAATCTTCCTTAGAACCATAAACAATCATGACTTCAAAAAGCACATCCTAAAAGATTGTTTAAACCATATTACACCTCTCTTGAACCATTCCAATCACCTCCACACTGATGTACTGGCTCTTCCTCTGAAAACATCAATCTACATAGTATTTCCCTAAGCTTAAGTTTGTATCTCATTCCAGCCTTCCCCAAGAATCTTATCTATCTGCACTATCAAGTCCAAAGATTTGGCATTACAACTCCATTCCTAGACCATCTCACACCACCTCTCAACATATTTCTCACCTGTCTTCCTGCAAACTGGCAAATGATTCCCCAAAACCCTTCTTCTCATGCCTTTGCTTATGCTCTTCCCTTTCCTGACATCTTTCTGCATAAACATTGCCCATCCTGTAAGCTCATGAACAAATGTCTATGTGAAACTTCCTATATGAAACTATCTTTCTTCACCCCCTACCCCTCTGCCCCTGTCCCTGCCTTCCCCGACCCACCTCAACCAGAAATAATTTCCCTTTTTTTGTGCTTTCACACCTCGGTGCTTACCATTCTCCAAGCACTTAGTACGTTCTACTCTACTGCCTTACGTTCTGTAACTTATGGTCTATTGTGCAACTTACACTTATGATGTAATAGTCCTATGTCACATGATGTGTTACCAACCGTAACCAATAGTGAACGTCAAAGAACCTGTCAGGCTCCATCACACACAACAGTTGTGTCCCAAGCCCCTGGTAGATCCCAACACTCCCCAAGGCACAGCAGTGCAAGTCTGAATAAAAACCCATCTTTGCGGGGTGCCTGGGTGGCTCAGTGGTTTAAAGCCTCTGGCTTCGGCTCAGGTCATGATCCCAGGGTCCTGGGATCGAGCCCCGCATCGGGCTCTCTTCTCGGCCGCGAGCCTGCTTCCTCCTCTCTCCCTTTCTGCCTGCCTCTCTGCCTACTTGTGATCTCTGTCTGTCAAATGAATGGATAAAATCTTAAAAAAAAAAAATACTAGCACAGTACAAGCAATCCCCAGCTTCAATACAGTATTCTTTAAAAAAAACAAAAAAACAAACAAACAAACAAAAAAAAACCCATCTTTGCCCTTGAGGCACTTCAGGCTTGTGTAGGAGCAGAGATTTTGTGACAGACCTTGATAAACTACCACAGGGCCCTTAAAATATTACCTCTTCCTTAAATAAAATAGGGAAAAGAATTTTACAGAGGCTGTTAAGTATAACTGCACTGGATTCTGAGTAACCTGAATCTCTAAATATCCTTGTGGGTAAACTTGACACAAGTAGGATTTTCAAAAATCCATACCAAAAATAAATGTATATCTGTATTGTCACATAGTTTTAAAGTGAACTATATTTAAATGGATTATTACATGTAATGTGATTATCTTCATTAAATACCTTTCTGCGTGTGGTTTTAAGAAAATGAATTTTAATAAATGATTGGCTACAGTAAATAAAAATGAGGGTACAAAAGACTCATGTTTTCTGTAAGGTAAACTCAAATTTTCTTTGGATTTCTTGGTGTTTTTATCAAAATTCTGAAAGGAAATACCCCAGTGAGACCACTTCTAGGAACCTCAGAAGGAAGAAGCATCTCAGAAATGCAGACTGCCTATTTGTGAAAGGGTTTTATGGGCTTCCTCTGAACAGTAGTAGGGGAAGAATCATGTTTACAGGGGTCAGCTACCTGCTGGCTGTGTGATAAGAAAAGAGTTTGATGAGATCAGAGGAAAAAGAAATGACAAAAACCCAGTGGCAACGTACTATCCCAGCAAAGGGAAGGAACGCTACACTTTTCTTCTTCGCCAGAATTGTCACTTTGGTGTGGCCTGTCTCTTCCCCCTTGTGATTGGCAGTAAACCACAAAGGGTCTGAGTACTGTCTCCCAGGCAGCAAGAAAGGGGCTGTGCCTCATTTGTATCCATTCTTATCAGGAAATCCCAAAGAACCAAGAGTTAGTGACAGCGGTAAACAGGAGAGTGAAGTCAGATTAAGCATGTGAAGGTGGAGGTTAGGAAAAGAGAGCTCCAGGTGTACAACCAGTACAAATCGTTGTGGCTTTTAGAATAGAAAGGTTAGGACAGCTTCTAGCCACTTGTCTTCTCAAAGAAGTCAGAGAGCATCCAGAAGACTCCAGGGGTGTCCCAGGAAGAGGATTATTCAGAGAAGTAATGCGCTGGCTCTTGAAGTCACTCTCCCTCCAAAACCCCACCCATCCTGCCTGCCATAGTCACCAGCTTCGCCACCCTTGCTTCCACCACCGTGCACACACTCAGCTCTTTAAGACATAAGGTGAACCGCCTCTCATAGCATTTCACAGCACCCCCCCGCAGCTACTCTCCTTCACTTAGTGACAAATTTTACATGTAACTAAGTAAGAATTTACATGTTCCACTTAAGAACGTATTTCATAAACCTGTACTTTTTACAAAACTCTTTCATACACATTATTTAATGAAACCTCATCGATAGCCATCAAGCTTCCCTAAATCAGATTCATTGCTCTCCTTTTACAGATGAAGATACTGCAGCCTAGAGAAAGTGTGCTATTATCTCTTGCAAGCCCCAGACACTCACCTTGTTTCACCAAAGCAAGAACCGCCTGGATCAAAAACTCCAGAAAATGACATCCAGATGGCCAAGAGACACATGAAAAAATGCTCCACATCACTCGGCATCAGGGAAATACAAATCAAAACCACAATGAGATATCACCTCACACCAGTCAGAATGGCTAAAATTAACAAGTCAGGAAATGACAAATGCTGGTGAGGATGTGGAGAAAGGGGAACCCTCCTACACTGTTGGTGGGAATGCAAGCTGGTGCAACCACTCTGGAAAACAGCATGGAGGTTCCTCAAAAAGTTGAAAGTAGAACTACCCTATGACCCAGCAATTGCACTACTGGGTATTTATTTACCCTAAAGATACAAATGTAGTGATCCGAAGGGGCACGTGCACCCAAATGTTTATAGCAGCAATGTCTACAATAGCCAAACTATGGAAAGAACCTAGATGTCCATCAACAGATGAATGGATAAAGAAGATGTGGTATATATACACAATGGAATACTATGCACCATCAAAAGAAATGAAATCTTGCCATTTGCGACTACATGGATGGAACTAGAGGGTATTATGCTTAGCGAAATAAGTCAATCAGAGAAAGACAACTATCATATGATGTCCCTTATATGAGGAAGGGGAGCTGTGACGTGGGGGGTTGGGGGGGATAGGAAAAGAAGAGAAGAAACAAGGTGGGATCTGGAGGGAGACAAACCATAAGTGACTCTTAATCTCACAAAACAAACTGAGGGTTGCTGGGGGGAGGGGGGTCGAGAGAGGGGGGTGGGGTAATGGACATTGGGGAGGGCATGTGCTATGGTGAGTGCTGTGAAGTGTGTAAACCTGGCAATTCACATACCTGTACCCCTGGGGATAAAAATACATTATATGTTTATAAAAAATAAAAAAAATAAGGACGCCTGGGTGGCTCAGTTGGTTAAGAGGCTGTCTTCGGCTCAGGTCATGATCCAAGCGTCCTGGGATCGAGTCCCACATCGGGCTCCTTGCTCAGCAGGGAGGCTGCTTCTCCCTCTGCCTCTGCCTGCCACTCTGTCTGCCTGTGCTCGTTCGCTCTCTCCCTCCCTCTCTCTGACAAATAAATAAATTTTAAAAATAAATAAATAAAAAATAAAAATATAAAAATATTTTAAAAAATGACTTTGTCATATTGAGTTTCTAACACCTGAAAACTACAAGCAGTTCGTTGAGTGGTTTCACTTGACTTATTCCATATAGTTATATCCGGTAGCTTCTCTTGTTTTCCCTATAGGGATATTTTGGAGGGGGGGGGGCGGGGATGGCTTGGACCCAGACATCTCCTGAGGATTTAAATTGACCTAATGTCTTCATCTTCCCCCAAGAGTTACTGCTATGGAAGACCTAAGCAGGAATATATGCTTTCTAGCAAAATATTTTTATGGGTGGGCAGACAGCACAGGCCTCTTTATCCTCAAAAAGAGTCACATGCTTTCAGAGGGAAAACTGTTATGCTTCTTAGAAAGAACATAAAAGTCATTGATGGGCAAGATTTTGATGTTGTCCCATGGGAATAATCCAAAGGAAGTCCGCCGGGATGCTGCCCAGAAGGCAAACTCCCATCAAAAGCCACCTGGAAAGGACCTGCCTTAAAACACGGCACTTTATTACACCTGCTGTAGGGAGCTTCGTAGGGGATTAACAATGGAGAACGGCCCGATGAAGACTGATGCCCCCATCTCAGCCGACATCAATGAAACGTATGCTATGACTGTTTCACAATACGGACGGTCTACTCAGAGCTGGTCACTCTCATTTCTTGGCTCCTTTCCCTTGTAGCCAATCTGCTGCCATGGAGCAGGACTGTTCGCTGCTCAAAGCAAACTGAAGCCCAACCACCGGGCCCTCAGCCCGAGAGGTTGCTCTGACCAACTGGGCTGAACAAATACAGACAAACACTCCAAGAATCCCCAGATAACTGCATAAAAATGTTTAGCAGACACCCAGGATGAAAGTTTATCCTGGGGAGAGTTTTAAAGCAAGTGTTGGGGGGGAAGGCGGAGGTAGCTAGCTCTAAATCCAAAACGGAATGGAAAGTCACAGTTAATCTAAATGAAAGATCCTTTTTTGACTATTCTTACAGCAAGTTTAAGATGCAAGAGCTTTTTCCCTTTCCGTGAGGGTCAAGAGCAATAATACAAGGCAAATACTTGCAAGGGTCTGAGAAAAATAAATCCCCTGGGGGTAAATATGACCCTTCTATTTATAATCAAGATTTTGTGCTTTTTTGCCTACATGCTATGTCTCTGAGACCTAGATTATTTTGATTCCGAATTTCTTTGAAAATCGAACAACCTCTACGGCATTGCCTTTAACCTCTGGAGTATTACAGCCGTGCATGCCAAGGCCTAGTGGGCAGTCTTCATAAGTAGTCACAAAATGGGAGCAAACATTTGCTTTTGACAAATCAGGAAGGATTGTATAGAGCAGAAATGGGCTCGGAACCCTCGGTCTCTGAAGTTCCCATCCAATTTCATTTCTTTGGCTCTCAGAGCTTCCTACAATAAAATTGAAATACTTCTCCCTCGTATTCATAATTTCACTCTCAACATTAACATATATCGTGTATAACACTCATATGGCTCCTCCTCAAAACCGGATGACTTTCCCAGCAACCTCATGCACAGAGCTGCTCTGCAGGCCGATTCGAACTGGCCCGTAGAGCCGACAGAAATTTGAACAGGAATCAGTGTGATGATCCCAAGTCCTGATAAAGCCCAACCCTTACTTAGGAAAGAAAAAAAAAAAAAAAATCACATTGGCTTCTAGGAGCAGGTCTGCGAGAACAAAAACTGGCTACCCTCTCAGCAAAGCATGAAACTTACAAACTCAACGCACATTTCCTGAAACGTGTGGCATTCCTCTAACCAAAATGAAAGTAGCCTCCCCTGTCTTTTGTGACTGCCACATCATTATTCAAGCAGCACACCGCTGTCCGTGGGAGAGGCACTAACGTACACACCATCCGCTGCAGAAAAATGACCGCTAGCTTTTTTCACGTGAGAGCAAACCGAGGCAGCTGGACTCAGAAAGAACTTGCCTAAGATCACAGGGCAATTTAAAGACCGGCGGTCCCCCTTCTGTTATTGCTAGATTACGCAGCTTTTCAGAAAACTGGACAGCCCTCGGGAAACAAATGCTGGCTTGTTCGGACTGCCTCATTCAAACTCAACATTAAGTTCTGCCAGCCAAGATTAAGGAAACAGGTAGCATGTTCATAAGAGCCTGTGATCGGTCCAATTAATAACCTGTAAAATTCCAACACGTTTCGACCATGCAACACCTCCTAGCGAGGGCTGGGTCCGGTAAGTGCACGTTATCCGAGGCAGGCAGACAGCCTGCCAGGGCTGTGCCGAGGAGAGGGTAGATGACCTGCCCTCTGACTCAGCTGAATATTATTCCAAAAGTGAGTTTCCACTTTGTACCAACTTTAGATTCAACATTCTCATGTCGCCGTAACCTCTTGCCAGCAACTTTGCAAAATATCCCTGGAGCATTAAGAGAAAAAAATTGAACATCTTTTAGCATGAGAGGGGAGCCCTACAGTTACATCATGCTGGTAAACAAGCACATACAGCAAAAAGGGAAAACTGACATGGAGAAAAAGAAAAGGGAGTACCTACTTGAGGAGAAGAATGTCACTCAAAGACTGTCTTCTTATGGTACAGAATGGGCAAGAGAGAGGAAGACTAACCTTCCGAACCCGTTAAGGAGCTTCTGAGCATGGAGACTGCATTTTCAGTTTTGGTGAACTCCGTTCTGAGGCAGTAGACAGGAGGCTGTTGCGACCATGAAATTAGGAAATGCAGCAACTCAAAACTAAAGAACTAGCACCACCATTTGACTAGGAGTGGAAAATCTCCTGCACCCAATAGAGGAGGGGGTGGCCTTCCTTTCTCCACAGGAGGCCCGATTCGAACTTTCTTAGCCATTCAGTCACGACAGACGTGGAACGAGGGGTAAGTAATCTGTTAACCTGCTTGAAAATGTTTTATGTAATCCAACTGATTTGTCTCCTTACACTGTGAATAAAGTTTGACGTCTGGACGGGCATGCCGAGTTGGAAAAAAAAAAAAATAATAAAGTATTCATCCAGCGCATAAATTTTGCTAATCCAAAATTAGTTACAGCTAAGAGCAGGAGTGAGAACATGTCTTCTGGGAGCGTTTCTGTAACTTTCTCCTTTGGCCATTGACTCAACACCAGGCTCTGAGTTTCTTGTCACTGATTAATTAGGTTCCTGAACTTCACCAACCTGCAGAAGCCGAGCTTCTCTCCAACTCCCAGGCCCTTTTTTCTGTCGTCTGATCCTTCCATAGACTGCCTGGCGTTTCCTGAGGCCAGTTAAGAGTGTAAGCAGAGTTCTGTTTTGTTTACGTGGACACAAACATTCTGAAGTAGAAAATGGACTGAGAAGTGATATTAAAATATTAAAATTTACTAATATTAAAAATGTTAATAGCTGACAAAGCCAGCTGTGCTTTATATAGTATGTATTTTAAAAGGTAGTTTTTTAATAAAGTAGATTTTTCTACTCTTCAAGTCTTGGGAGAGGCTGGTTTTCTGGAAGCGAGAATGGTAGAGGAGTAGGAGAAGGAGCCTATCTTGGTACTGGGCTTTCCAGAAACTCCAAGTGCTGGTTGGCAGGAGATGCAGCTCTCAACAGGCTTAGGAAAGAAAGAAAATCAAAATTCTCAAAATCAACACTATAAAACATTTTGAAATAAAAGATCTTAACTATCTTCCGTCTTCCCTATACATGTGAATTAGTCCATAAAATAATTTGAATATGCAAGTTTGTCTGAGATTAATTTCTGCAGAATACATAGAACAGGGCATATTTTAGCAAATATGTACAGTATTTAAATTTTGGTTCAAGAAACAAAATTTTGACAAGATCCACTTACAAAAAGAACAATCACGTATACTAAGGCATAAGGCAGTATCAGGATTTTTATTAACTTTTTATTATTTTTATTAGGATTTCTGGCAAAAGATAAATTCTTCAATTAGATGTTTTGACCAGTTTATATATCTTGATAGTAAAATATTTTTGTCTAAACTAATTAAATCTTTCAATTATTTTATTTGCCAGCATGAATGGACTATGCTTTTCAAACACCATTTAGCTATCTGTTAAAATCCTTTGTACACATCAGTACAGAAAAGAAAATCACTTAGAGCAATGGTTCTCAACATAGAACATCTGTTAGATTCTGAACTGAAGGTTCTAGATTATTCTTTCCATTAGAAAATATAAATGTATAACATAAAATTCCTATAAAATATACATTAGATTCATCGTCCTTAAGAGGCCATTATTGACATTCCTTTGCATTCCAAAATGTACTTTTTCAAGGCGGGGGGGCGGGGGAGGGGGGCGGAGATAAAAATAATAGCAAATGTTTTCGGGACAGAAACTAGAAGTCAAATACTGTTCTAAGAAATTTTACAACAAACCAATGAGGTAAGTATTATTGCAAACCCATTTTACAGAGGAGGAAACCATGGGATGCCAAAATGAATCACCTGGACCAAGATGTTATAGCTGAAATCAGGGCTCAAACTCAGTACACATGCACCCAAGTTTTTAATACCCTATTGCAGAATCAAAACCACACTAGGGAACACCCATGTTTTCTATGTGTCATGGGTAGAAAATGTGGAGTGGTCGCCAGTGGGTGGCTAAAAAAATTTCTATAGATTGATATAGAAATGTTATTATGAATCATCTTAAAGTTTATCATTCAATGGAGCTCACTAAAAAATTAAAATGTAGACTCAGACTAACATTGTTTTTAAAATATTCTGTGCTTTCTTATAGGAAAAAAATCTCTTTTGAGGAGAATTTTCTAATTAAATTGTATTCATTGTTATTAGACTGAATAATGAAAAAAAAAGTAAAAGAACAATTTAGGTAAAGCAGTTTAATGCTATTCTAAAAATCTTTCTAGGTTAACAACTTTTTTAATATGTTCTCTCATTCTAGAAGTTGCTTCTAACAGCCTGGGCTCCACAAGCAAAGTGAAGCAGAAAATTGATGAAGCAAAATCCTGCGGTCACCCAGGTGATTCAGATTAAAATAAAAATCACATTTTTCATTTGGAGTGTGTGGTGTTGTCTAACACTCCAGAGGACAGCGGGCTCAACTGGGACTCTGTTAACATAGATAATGGCCCAACCTCTTCACTTGTCCTCATTAGCAAAGACTTTTCCATTGGCACCGCTTTAAACGTTATCCGGATTCCGTCCCACTACACGAGCAGCTCTGAACTTCTGGTTTCCCTCATGAAAAGCAACCAAAATTGAAATTCTGCTTGCCTTGGGGTATCAGTCAGCACCTGAGGATCCACTGAGCCCCCAATTTTCTCGGGGAAATTGCCCAACCCCTCCCCTATCCTGTTTCCGAGACAACCAAGTCACATCCCGATGACCCCACCTCAGATCACAGCTAATTGGACCAGGGACAGGAAACTAACCAAGATCGACAGTGACCAAAGCCATGCAGTCATTTGAAAAGATGACCTTGACCAATCACATTCTAGCTCTCTGGAGTATGCATTTGGAAAACCTAGACTGGACTACTGAGGCACACAGGCAGGAAGGGTGTCTTGGGGAAGACTGGAGACCATCGTAAGCAAAGGCCCTTTAGCAAGCAGAGTTATGCAGGGACAGAGAAACCCAGTGAGCCAAAATGAACAAAGAGGGGGCTCTGAGCCCCTGAGCACATGGTAGGGTCTGGTTATGGCTGCACTAGCCACTGGTGGGCTTATGGACAGCACTCAAATTCTCTGTTAACCCTTATTACCAGAGAACTGGGAGAGTCTCTGTTCCTTCCCATCAATAGTATAACTAAAACACTCATCCTGGATCACAGCTGCTAGCTTTTGCATCAGAAGGCACTAAATCTGCAGTCCTGTTTGCAATGTATAATTCCTGGATATTTGAAAACAATGCCTGATGACTCTTTCTACTGTCATTTGCTCAACATTGATGCCCTGTAGTTGAAGTTCATGGGGATAAAGATAATCTCTTCCCCCCCCCCCCAAAAAAAAAGACTATCTTTGCTCAGGTTACAAGGTCAGGCAGAAAAAACTTATACAGAATTGTCAACAAACCCAATTAAACTTTACACTTCATCTTTAGAAAGCCTTTTAAAACTTGCCTTCATGGAAAAATAAAATAAGATGAAAACCAAGAGGGAGGCAAACCATAAGAGACCCTTAATCATAGGAAACAAACTGAGGGCTGTTGGAGGGAAGGTGGATGGGAGGACGGGGTAGCTGGGTGATGGGCCTTAAGGAGAGCACCTGATGTAATGAGAACTGGGTGTTATATGCAATGGCTGAATCACTAAATGCTACCCCTGAAACTAATAATACAGTGTATGTTACCTAAATTGAATATAAATTTACATTTTTTTCAAAAATATCTGCTTTCAAAAATCCACGCCTCTTCTTTATATATATAAAGCCTCAACCATCCCATACAGAGGGATGCCTGGGTGGCTCAGTGGGTTAAGCCACTGCCTTTGGCTCAGGTCATGATCCCAGGGTCCTGGGATCGAGTCCGCATCAGGCTCCTTGCTCAGCAGGGAGCCTGCTTCTCTCTCTGCCTCTCTGCCTGCTTGTGTGCTCTCTCTCTCCTTCTCTCTGACAAATAAATAAATAAAATCTTCAAAACAAAACAAAACATCCCATATGGAGAAATAATTATTGAAAAATTCTACTAGGAGAATAAAAAGGCATTCATATTTATCAAGGTGACAAAAGAACTAACATCTGAAGAATACAATGATTTCCAATGGAAACGCTATTCCCTCTGCTGAGCATAGAAAATAGCTCTCTAGCCCCTTCTTACTCCACACCCTGCCCCGTAGTTTTCCTTCTCCCCAAATAGCAGTTTCTAACTACCACCTGACCACATCAGTCTCGGTAGCCAGACAGATCCACAAATTCCCCTCCTCCTCCGCAGAAAGCAGCAGTCTCGGCTAGGCCTCAGAGAGCGGTAGCCCTTCCCGTAGTTTATTTTCGTCAACTACTAAGTTCATCCGCGGCACAGCTAGCGCAAACACCTGAATCAGAGCGAAAGGGGAGGCTACCAGGATAGGTGAAGAAAGATGCCGTAAGACACTGAACGCAGAGGGAAGCCTTGATGCCTAAACCAGATAGTGACTGGCGTGAGGACTACTCCCCACCGGAGGATGCAGCCGGCCCCCTCTGTGGCAAGTGGGTCCTGCCTACGTTGGCGCCTCCGATGGCCACCAGCGGCAAGAACCTTGACCAACCTGGGTCGCTTCCTCAGGCTTGTGGTGCTCAGCACCTGTGGCAAGTACTGTGTCTGGGAAGGAAGGCTTTCAAAGCACTGTAGATTGTAGAACAGTCGGAGGGCAGGGGGAGAAAAATAATACTTTGTTATTGTTTTCTGCCTATTTTTGCCCTAGGCTGGTTTATTCTAGGGAACTGTGAATTGCAATAACTTCAGACTCCCCCTCCCCCCCCCCCAAATATCTCCAGCCTCCATCCCTTCTGCTTCCTTCTCTATAGCCCTACTCAAGCTTTCTTCAGCTCAGCTGGACAGGGCAGTGGGGTCCTGACTGGTCTGCCTTCAGCCTCTCCCATTTCTAACCCATTGAATGCACCTTCCCCAGGTCACTCTCTGGACTAATCAACACCATTGTCACTCCAAGTTCAAGTGTCATGCAAACCACTCACCATCTCCCTGTTAACCCGGTCCCAGCCCACCTCTCCAGCCTCAAGGTCTGAACCACCAGCCTCCTCCCCTACATCCAGTATCCTGTCTTTGGTCTCTGCCTCTTCCCTATCTGGGTCAGTTATGATCTCACCACTTCTTCCAGGTTCATCGCAAAGATCCCCTTCTCCATGCAGCCCTTTGTGATTGCCCAACATCACCTTGTTCTCACCCACCTGAGTCCTCACACCCATTGCTTACACCTCTCCCTTCGGACAAGTACTTAGGAAGCATCTCCTCCTGCTAGACAAGAACATGACCTTGAAGATCTTATAACTGGGAAGGGAGACAGACACTTCAACAGACGACTTGTAAGACACCCTGGTAACTGATGCATCAGAACTGAAACATACTTTTGCTGAACACTTGATCACACTCTCAGGTAAGTGGCAAATTCAGTCTGGCCCCCCGTTAGGTGTGTGTCTCCCACACCTCCTACCTCGTCTACTGCAGTTGATTGGGAATGTGGCTTACCCAATGGCAGTAAGTCACACAGTTTAGGGCACACAGATTTGTGTTTCATTCAAACAAATTTCAACTTGAATAGAAGGGACAGAAAGGCCTGTTCATCTCCAATCTACATCCCTCTGTCATCCCACCTAGAGACCTAACTCCACCTTGCCCTCTGAGCAGGAGAACAGCAGAGCTTGACCATTTATCCCCAATCCCCAAGTTCCTCCCTGTCTGGGTTTGGAAATCTTCCTCTACAGTGTCAAAATCTATACTGGAAACCATTTTTCCTGAGGCCCCAATATCTTCACAGTCTTTGAAATAGGGACAAGGAGTGAAAAATAAAATGTAGGAAACAAGAAACAATAATAATTACATTAGAGACAGGATGTTTAAATTGCACAGTTGGGCGTTAAGTTAAATGGGAAGATAATAGCATATAAAAACCAAGCGTGTGGATCACTAGGTCACCATAAGTGTAAAATGTGCTTAAAATGGATACTCATAGGAGTACAATTTTGTGCCATCACTTGGGCAATGTGTTTAACATCATTTTCCTTATAACTAAATTTTGATTGATTACTGAACATTTACATTTCTCTTCATAACACCATTCTAGCCTTTGCTGGCTTGCTTATTCTACACTCTAAAGCAAAGATCCACATGGATGCTTCCAGGGGATTTTTGGAAACCCCTGAAATCATATCCAGTCTTTCGAAAACATAAACACATCTGCATTCTTCTGAGAACATTCTAGAAACTTCATCTGTTTCTTTAAGAAACCTAAGCAAGATTAAGAACTATGAAAGGGGGGAACCTGGGTGGTTCAGTGGGTTAAGCGTCTGCCTTCAGCTTAGGTCACAATCTCAGGGTCCTGGGATCGAGCCCCACATCAGGCTCCCTGCTCAGCAGAAAGTCGTCTTCTTCTTCTCTCTCTCTCAAATAAATAAATAAATAAAAATTTTTTAAAAAATCAGCATCTTTTACCATATTGGTAAAATTTTACAATTTGCACTTGTCTTCTACAATAAATTGGGAGAGTCAATTTCTCATTCTGGAACATTTCACTTGTAAAACTCCAAAGAGATCCCGATTTCCAAAACTTTAGGTCTATTCCATAATTTCCAGCTGCGATTTGAAACAGCTCCTGGAGTTCAGAATGAGTAACACACGGACGTCGTGCCAAAGAGATCCAATTCTTTCTCTTTACACCACGAACACTTGGTCTTTCAGGAAACAAAAAATGTATTAAACATGTTTTTGACTTACGACATTTTCAACTTAGGGTGGGTTTCTGAGACATAACCCCCTTGTGAGTAGAGGAAGGTCTGTACCAAGTAATCAAGGAAACAGCTGCCTTGTCCAGGCTGCGTTGGGTTGTGTCCGATATGCTGTGTTCAACTCTGGGTTGGGTTTGGTTTTGTTTTTTACTGTCTGTTTTTGGTGCCTTTTGTGGGGTTTCTACACTCGGGAGACGTGGGTAAGGGGCCACAGGAGATGTCCAGCTGCGAGCAGCACCTCGAGGTGGGCCACCTTCTAGAGTCGCCACGCCGGCCACAGTGGGGCTGTGTGTGCTACTTGTTGAGACCGTTAAAAGGTGTTTTGGCAGAATCCACGCCCCCAGACGGAGCCCCAAGGCAGGACCTGGCCCAAGCCAGCCGCGCTGCAGGCCACCACTAACCCAACAAAAGCAGCCGATCTCTCAGAAGCGCTTACACAGAGGAAGCAGCCTGCCCTAAAAGTTTGTGTCCTATTTATTCAGGCAGAAAAAGGATATTCATTTCAACCAGCAAGGGAAATGTTAGGTTATGTAATACTGGGGGTGAAGAAAATGAGGCTGGCTTTCTTTTTTTTTTTTTTTTTCTTTTTCCTGGAGAAAAGTGTTGCAAAATAATCTAAGAGTGACCTCTAGTTTCCAGAGTCACTCCTATCCCCCAGAAGATTCTGGAAGCCCTGGGCTCTGAGGTTAGGGTTAGAGCGAGGGAAACCACATGAGAAATGGCAGGCACGCGACCCTCCCTCATTGGGCTCTGCCCCCTCCCCACCGTGAGAGGTCCCCAGGGGCCACCAGATTTGGCCACACACTCTTCATCCCTCATTTCAGAACGACGACATTCTGATTATCCTGAAGCATTTTACCCACCTTCTCAGCAACCTGAGAATCATTTTTATGTAGTGTGCTGCGCCGAGCCATTTGAAGTGTAACTAAGAGTTATTAAAATGGATGCTCGAGCATGACCAGGGTTGACCAATATAGCAAAATCCCAGGAGATGAGCAGCAGGTGAGGGCAAGGGCTGTCTGTCTAAGGGAGAAGTAAGAACGTGAGCACAGTGAGGTCTCAGCCAGGGGATGGGTGCAAGAGAGGTGGGGGCAGAGAGAGCATGAGTGCTGGGAGGGAAGGCTCCCACCCAACACCCCAACTGGCTGACTAAGCAGGAACAAGGAAGTGACCAGCAACCGGCTCCGGCAGTTGGCAGAACTCCAGGTGAGCAGGACAAGTGAGGAGGTGGCATAATGGGACTATGGAGCCTCAGGTTCTCCCAGAAATGGGGAGTCCTCCCTCCAGGAGACGAGGGTGTGAGGCCAAGACTGGGTCACAGAGGAGCAAGGCAAACTGAGTCACCCAGACAGGATTCTAGAGATTATCTAGGACACCAGCTCATTTTGTTCTTTAATCCAAGAATTATTTACTGAGTACCAGCAATGGGCCAGGTATTGCAGATGTCAGGGACAGAGCAGTAAACAAAAAAGACAAAAATCCCTGACCCCATGAAGTTTATACTCTAGTGGAAAAAGTGGGAAAGGGGAATAAAAGATAAGCAATAAATAAAATATAGAGAGAAGGTCAAAGGGTAACAAGTACTGGGGTGAACTAAAGCAGGGAATGGGGACAAGGGCAAGAGTGGAAACTTAAATTAGGGCAATCAGACGAGATGACCTGAGAAAATGATATTGAACAAACAGCTGAAGACAGTGAGGAGACAAGCAGCCTTCTGGGGGAAGAACATTCTGGAAATAGAGCAGCCCCAAACAGGAGCAGGTACAAAGGCAGAAGTGTCCCAGGCACATGTGGGAACAGGAAAAAGTGTGGGTGGCTGAACAGATGTCTTGGGGGACAAGAAGGAGAAGAGGAGGAAAGGGAAAGGAGCTCCAAGTTGTGTAGGACCTCATAGGCCATCCAAAGGGGGATAGACATTTACTCCGAGTACAGTGGAAAACTACTGGGGGGTTTTGAGCAGGATGGACATAACCTGACTTATGCTCTAGAAGTCTCGCTACAACCGATTAGTATAGACTGGAAGGTGGGTAGGGAGGCAGGGATCCATTAGGAAGCCACTTCCCCAATCCAGGTGAGAACCAATGGTGCTTGAGCCAGGAGTTATATTTGCAGTGTGTTTGAAGGTAAAGCCAGCATATTTGCTGGTATAGCTGATGTTCCAGGAGTGAGAGAAAAAAATGGAGGTCAGCCTGACTGTCTGGCTTTTGGCCTCCAGATCCCTGGGTATGGAGCTATCGTTTGCTTAAGGTAGGAAGACCGCAGCTGGTGCACGTCCAGGGGAAGAGAGGGGGGCCAGAGTCAGGTTTTAGACATGTTAAATTTGAGATGTCAATCTAGAGAGCCAGATGGATATGGCAAGTGGGCAACTAAAGGCCAATAGAAAGAGTCTGGATGGAAATATGAATTTGGAGGTCATCGTTCTATAGATGGCATTTAAAACGTCGGTGACTATGACTTAAGTCTGCTGACATGAAACACCAGCATCACCTTCCTTCTGCTCAGCATCCCAGAGCCCCCGTCCTCCCTATTCTCAGGTTGCCTTTTGTCCCTATTATCTGGCTTCACCCAGGTTTGTTTTCCCTGCTCCCGGCTCTTACCTCCTTCGACCCCAAACACATTTACCATTTCTGAGCCCCATTCTCTTAGAGCACTCTTCTTTGGATAGAACTGAGTAACAGATATAAATTAAATTAGTGGGTATAATTTAGATGTCTGTAAATTGCCCTTTCCAAGCTGATGTGAGTACTTTTGAATGAGGGACGTTTAGGCCATGTCAAAGGAAGGAAGCAGATCATGTATGGGACACGCAGCTCCTTTTGAATTGCCAGGGGAAAGACAGCTGGCTCTGAGGCCGAGAATATTGCCTTTAAGATACAAAATAGACCTGTAATCCACATTCAAAAAATACTCTTTCCACATTTGGATCAGGCCCTTTGAAAAAAGCATATATTTCCATTACAATTTAAGTAAAGGCAACCAATATTATTTCATACCATTTCATTCAGCATTTTCACAGTATCATAAATGCTCCAAGAGTCCAACTGTAGAAAAGCTTATTCTTTTTTGAAAGTCAGGAAGAGCCAGACAGCATGGGAGCAAGTGCCAAAAGAGGAGGCCTGTTGGAAGCTGGATAAAATCCACAAGTGTGTGTTGGCCCAGACAGGTATCTGGTATGAGGCTAAGGCCTCTGGCCTGGAAACACTTCTAAGAAGTGTTTTTCTGGGGTGCCTGAGTGACTCAGTCATTAGGCATCTGCCTTCAGCTTGGGTCGTGATCCTGGGGTTCAGGGATCCAGTCCCGCATTGGGCTCCCTGCTCAGCAGGGAGCCTGATTCTCCCTCTCCCACTCCCCCTGCTGTGTTCCCTCTCTGGAAGTCTCTTTCTGTCAAATAAAAAATAAAATCTGTTTAAAAAAAAAAAAAGAAGAAGTGTTTTTCTGTTTGTTGTCAGTAGTTCTCAATCCTGGCTGTCAACTGAGGGGTCTTTACAAATGACTGTGCCTAAACCACGCCCCCTGACATTCTGATTTCGGTGGAGAGATGCGAGCATCAATTTAAAAAAAAAAAAAAATCTCCAGGTGATTCTAATGTGCCATGAGAAGTGAAAACCCCCGAGCTGAACAGATCTGTCCTCTCCATTTCCATAACTCCGTCCCCTTCAAGCTCATTCATGTACCTCACACACACAGAATCCAACCAGACCATGACATAGCTGGTTCCTCATATCGCCATCTCTACATGCTTACTCTTGCTTCTTTCATTACATTTGCTTTAACATTTTTCATTAATTTTTTACAGGCTTAACATGGTTTAGAATACCACTTACAACAATGTGTCAATGTTTATTTGTGGAAAAAAAATAATAACTCCCAAGAAACAGTTGTAGCATCTGAGAAAAGAAAGCCGAAACAATATAATACTCCAAATTTATACCAAGAACCCTCCCTTTGGAAACTCTGCTGCAGAAATTACCGTGTGTACCCCGTTCCCAGAGTGATTCTATTATTGACAATATGGGCAAAGAAGTAAACAACAGCAACAATAAGAAAAAAAAGAAAGAAAAAAAACCCCACACAAACACAAAACCATGCTCATTTCAAGCCACCATGAAACACAGGCCAAAAGAAAGATAATATCAATCAACCTTTGCCAAGTGGAAAAGAACCAACCCAGCAGGAACTGAAGTTCCATATCCAGCTTTTAAAAGAGTATCTTGAACAATAGAGAACAAATACAGGGTAATAATTCAAAAGATTTACAAACAATGCGACAGAACAATGCAAAAATGAGTCAATACTCCTGGGCGTGTGTTTACTCTAGAAAGAAAAACTGGCCACCCTGAATTTCATTAATAAACTGTGTTTGCTCAGTAACCCTCACTCACAGAACCTGGGGCTGTCAGGAGCAGTCTCCATTCTTACCCTTGAGAACTTGTTGAAACCTTGTCAGCGCTTTGGTTTCCACATTACAAAGAGGGAGATAAAGACAGGAAAGGGTTTACTACTCCGATGCACAAAGCAGCCGCTGAGCTGCCTTGGGCACAGCTACCAGTAAGCATCAACCTCTGTGGTGTCTCACACTAACCAAAACATTCCCATCCACTCTCTCAAGAAAGTCGGTGGCTATCGTTTATGTCTACAGCCTAACCCAAATGTCCCTACCTTTGCAAGAACGATCTTATCTTCTCCCCCTGTCTTTCTCCATGCTCTGTTCCATTTCCAAATTGCCTTCCTTGATTCAAACCCTGTTATAATGATCTCTAAGGGGCTATAGAAAAGGCTTTTTAACTGCTAGGATTTGGGTGACTATCTGTGTCTTGAGATAAGCAGCCATCTGTTAGGACTTGGTAATGGATAACAGTTTCTCTGGTGAGGCAGCTTACTCTCGTGGTAAAAGGTAGATGGAGAGAGTTCAGCTAAGGGATCACCGGAATGCCTTCCCACGAGGCCTGCTAACTGCAGTGTGTGAAGGTGCCAAGTCAGGGGAGGGAATGGTGCCCACGTGTTGGCTCTATTAATTAGCACCACTTGAAAATAATTATGACAAGACCACACAGGGAGAGCTTCGTGTTTCAAGTGGAGTAGACCATTAAGTAAACAGCATTTCCTGGATGGTTGTGAAAAATCTTCTAAAAGATGGATGGGAGGATGCTGAGGGCTTTAGCTCTTTGGAGAAACCAGAAGGAAGAGTCCAAGCCAAACTTCACCACCACACCATGATTACTACCAAATTGTCCCACGTTTCTCAACCCATTTCTGTACTTGTTAATCAAACGAGAACTTTAATTACAGTCTCAGCTCAAGAGATGGGCTGACACCTCCCACATCTCTATGCAGTAGGAACCATTGCCCTTGCAAGACCAAGCAGGACCAAATAGGAACCTGGCCACTGTGCTAGGAAAGCACTGGAAGAAATGCTAGGGATGCAGGCTGTCTTCCTCCTGGTACCTCCTGTCTACCCAGCCACAATGGCCTTCCTGTTTCTCCTGCTCACTGCTTTTGCCATGGAGCTCTTGGACTTCTGCAAGTCCTACTTCAATCCTTGCTTCCCTTGCATTCTGATCTCTGTGATATTTCTAACACTCTTGCTTTCCTCCTCTTTGCTCAGATACAGAGTCTCCAAACTTTGACTCTACTGTCTCATTCATTGCCACCTGCACCTGTGCCCTAGGATCCTAGCGGATGTGTGAACCTTGCCTTTAGTGGACCTCAGCCAGCTCTCTGCTGCCCCTACCTGGTCCACAGCGCCATCTACAGATGATAATCGGACAAACAGGCCCTTAAATCCAATGCAGCTTCACCTAATTTCTGGCAACAACTCGAATTTTGCTTTTTCTTTGTTTCACTGTAGCCTGACTTAATGTATGGGTTCCAAAAAATTCTTCAGTTTTAATAGCCAAGTTATGCCTGTGGGTCATGAGTTATGCTAGTGGGTAAATGAGCTGCTTTAGGGAAAGCATTTTAAGGGAAGTGCAGAACGGTGGTAGTGTGGTAAGCGTTCTGAAAAGGCCAACCTAAAATGATGGCTTGTTAAAAAGTCACTAGGACACACTCGATAAATGTAGAGTCATTCCAAAAAGCGACCCATTTATGTAACATTAATTTTTTTTCTTTCCTTCAATTTCAAATTTCCCACAGTAGTAATAAAGGAGGTAGAAGAAGAACCAAGAGGAGGAAGGAGAGGAAACACTTGGTTTTTGAAGCAATTCAGAAACTGGTTAGACTAAATTCCAGCACCTGAAGCCACGGAATTAACCATCCAGCCATTCACGCCCAGAGAACGAGCGAGACATAAATACATGCCTGATGTGTCCACCGCCGCGTCGCCGGCACCCGGCTGGGGTCAGGGGCACAGCACCTTCCGCAAGCATTTGCTGAACAGATGAATGTGTGCACATGTACCTAACAGCACTTTGCAAACCATACCTTCATTCAGTGCACTATAAATATTTGTTATTTCATATGGCCCGGAAGTCACAACACTTGCTTGTCATTTGCACAAATACTCAGGAGTTCCTGCACATCCCCTCTCCTCCACGGCCTTGGTTATTCCCACCTTTCTACTCCACATTCCCGATCAAAAATGGGCCTCGAGTGGGGAAAATATTTATTTTCAGGAATCACCAAAGCGCTTCCATGTTCTGGCTCAGAAACAGTGACCTCAAATTACATCTCTACTTTGAAAGTATGTAGTGGGACTGGGGAATCTGAATGGTCTGAGGTAGAATGGAATTGAACTTAGGTCCTATAGAAAATTACACATTATCTTCTATAAGAGAAAAATCTTTTGGTTGTAACTCGTGTCCAAATTAAGCATATTGGGAAAAGACAATGTGTTTTTTAAGAATGGGAAAGAGTGACATGGAATTTTTTTTTAAGATTTTATCCATTCATTTGACCGACAGAGATCACAAGTAGGCAGAGAGGCAGGCAGAGAGAGAGAGAGGAGGAAGCAGGCTCCCTGCTGAGCAGAGAGCCCGATGCGGGGCTCGATCCCAGGACCCTGAGATCATGACCTGAGCCGAAGGCAGAGGCTATTTAACCCACTGAGCCACCCAGGCGCCCGTGACATGGAATTTTTTATCGATTATCTGAATAAACTCAAGACTGAGATGTACAGTCTTAGATAAATCCAAAGGCCCACTACTACATGAAAGAAGTAGAAAGGCCTATCAGCTATGGAAAAGAATAACATTAATATCATGGCATTTTAATTAGTTATTTTAAAAACTGGCCAAACAAGATAAAGAGGGTTATTATGAATATAAAGGTACATGTTTATATAAACATGATAAAACAGCCGATACACTGGAGGACCCAAATAACACAGCAGCTATATACACACAGAAAAGCTATTTAGAAGTGAAGAACTTGACTGATTAAAAGGTAATTGCAGTGGGAGATGTCAATACATCTCTTTCAGAAGTGAATCAATATTACACTCCATCATCTACATTTGATAGCCACATAGGGCTCCTGACATTTTTCAACTAGAGAATTTTTGTTCATTTACCCATCAACCATTTATAAAGTTTGATTATGAACTTGGGTACAAAGGTTATGTTTAAAACATTTTCAAAATAAATATAGAAGTTTACATGACCAAAAAAACTGATAAAAATCCAACACAATCTGGGGTGCCTGGGTGGCTCAGTGGCTTAAGCCTCTGCCTTCGGCTCAGGTCATGATCTCAGGGTCCTGGGATCGAGCCCTGCAGCGGGCTCTCTGCTCAGCAGGGAGTCTGCTTCCTCCTCTCTCTGCCTACCTCTCTGCCTACTTGTGATCTCTCTCCTCTGTCAAATAAATAAATAAAATATGAAGATATGAACAGACACTTCTCCAATGAAGACATACAAATGGCTGTCAGACACATGAAAAAATGTTCATCATCACTAGCCATCAGGGAGATTCAAATTAAAACCACATTGAGATACCACCTCACACCAGTTAGAATGGCCAAAATTAGCAAGACAGGAAACAACGTGTGTGGGAGAGGATGTGGAGAAAGGGGAACCCTCTTACACTGTTGGTGGGAATGCAAGTTGGTGCAGCCACTCTGGAGAACAGTGTGGAGATTCCGCAAGAAGTTAAAAATAGAGCTTCCCTATGACCCTGCAATTGAGCTACTGGGTATTTACCCCAAAGATACAGATGTGGTGAAAAGAAGGGCCATCTGTACCCCAATGTTTATAGCAGCAATGGCCACAGTCGCCAAACTGTGGAAAGAACCAAGATGCCCTTCCACGGACGAATGGATAAGGAAGATGTGGTCCATATACACTATGGAGTATTATGCCTCCATCAGAAAGGATGAATACCCGA